>PVHT020004020.1:2094614-2133402 GCA_004024745.2 Catagonus wagneri
AAAGCTACAGTCATCAAAACCGTATGGTACTGGCACAAAGACAGAAATATAGATCAGTGGAACAGGACAGAAAGCCCAGAATTAAATCCACGCATCTATAGTCAACTCATCTATGATAAAGGAGCCAAGAATATACATTGGACAAAAGACAGCCTCTTCAATAAGTGGTGCTGGGAAAACTGGACAGCTACATGTAAAAAAAAATGAAACTAGAACACTTCCTAACACCATGCACAAAAATAAACTCAAAATGGATTAAAGACCTAGATATAATACCAGATACTATCTAACTCTTAGAGGAAAACATAGGCCAAACACTCTCTGACATAAATGATAGCAACATCTTCTCAGGTCCATGTGTCAGAGTAAGGACAATAAAAAGAGAAATAAACCAATGGGACTTAATTAAACTTCAAAGTTTCTGCACAGCTAAGGAAACCCTAAACAAAATGAAAAGACAACCCACAGAATGGGAGAAAATATCTGCAAATGATTCAACTGACAAGGGATTAATCTCCAAAATTTACAAACAGCTCCTACAGCTCAACACCAAAGAAACAAACAACCCCATCAAAAAATAGGCAGAGGATCTAGGCAGACAGTTCTCCAAAGAAGACATCTAGATGGCAAATAAACACATGAAAAGATGTTGAACATCGCTTCTCATTAGAGAAATGCAAATCAAAACCACTATGCGGTAACCACCTTACACCAGCCAGAATGGCCATCATCAAAAAGACTACAAACAACAAGTGCTGGAGAGGGTGTGGAGAAAAAGGATCCCTATTACACTGTTGGTGGGAATGCAAATTGGTGCAGCCACTGTGGAAAACAGTATGGAGATTCCTCAGAAAACTCAAAATAGAATTACCATTTGATCCAGCAATCCCACTCCTGGCCATCTATCCAGCAGAAACCATGACTCGAAAAGACACATGTATACTCCAGTGTTCATTGCAGCACTCTGTGCAATAGCCAGGTCATGGAAACAACCTAAATGCCCATCGACAGAGGAGTGGATAGGGAAGATATGGTACATACACACAATGGAATATTACTCAGCCATTAAAAGGAACTAATTACCAACATTTACAGCAACACGGATGAACCTAGAAATTATCATGCAAAGTGAAACCAGTCAGACAATTAGACAGCAACACCCAATGCTACCGCTTACATGTGGAAACTAAAAAGACACAATGAACTTCTTTGCAGAACAGAGAATGACTCAGAGACTTTGGAAAACCTTGGTTTTTCAAATAAGACAATCTGGGGGGTGGGGGGATGCACTGTGGGTTTGGGATACAAAATTATAAAATTGACTTGTGATGATTTATGTACACCTATAATTGAAATAAAATCCATTAAGAAAAAATAAAATAATAAATAAAATGTGAAGAAAATAAAAAAATAAATTTAGTGTCACTACAAGCAACAGAAACCTCTAGAGTACCAACTTCTTTCTTAGTTCAACAGTCTTCAAATGGTGAGAAACAGATTTGAATATATCCACACATATACCAAAAAATGAATATAAAGAATAAAGATCAGATTACAGTTCAATAAGAATTATGAAATTCTATGTTGACTCCATTGACTAAAGTAAATGCCCATTCATTCAAAACCAAGAAACAAAGAGGGAAAAAAAAAGATCTGAATGAACTTAGAATTTGAATTATTCAATCCTTTTATTGGAGCAATGCAGCATCTAATCATCTGAGAAAGTAACAATTTTTTTTTTCTTTTCCTTAGGGCTGCAGGTGTGGCATATGTAAGTTCCCTTGAATCAGAGCTATAGCTGCCAGCCTACACCACAGCCATGGCAACGCCAGATCCGACCTACACCACAGCTCTCACCAACACTGGATCCTTAACCCACTGCATGGGGCCAGGGATTGAACCTGCATCCTCATGGATACTAGCAGGATTTGTTTCCACTGAGCCACAAGAGGAACTCCGACAACTGTTTCAAATTATTTGCTATTTTGAAAAAAATTATATATGTACATATACATACACATAAACACACACTAAGATTTTACTAAGTGTGTTTTCTTACACTTTTTATAAATTATATTTCACAGGTCAAAACTGCAGCAGAGTACCTGTTTTCACACAGAAGGAAAAAGCAATCAGGTTATTTCTAAAGAAAACATGACGGTTTAAAAATAACTTGTTTTCTCTTATTACTCTAGGGTTTTTATATACATCTTAGGTTAGTGCAACTAAGGCATGTTCTACCGAAGTACCATAAAAAGAACAAAATGCTTACCCGAGAACTGGAGTAAGAAGTACAGTCATAAGCCCAAAAGTCTCTCCACAATCTCAAGGCATATCTGAAAATTTTGTGTTAACTAAACATTCTATCCCATGGTGCATTTGTGTTTTTTAATATAAAAGAGTGCTCCTAAACTATTGACCAATTACATTTTGCTGCCCTAAATATTTGACTAAAATCAACCCTTTAGGAAGATGGATCACAATTCCAATGGCTTCCCTACCTAATGGCCCCTCAGCTTCAGTTTTAGAACAATAGCTATAGGACTTTAGGTAATGAGGGGAAGGAGGACACAATTTCATGCTTTCTGATCAAATAAATCCATCAGGAGTCAACATACGCTGTGGATTACTGGGATAGAGTAGGGAGGCAACAGAGAGTAAGTGTGCTAAGAAAAATGTGCTCCACTGAAGAGCCAAAGCTTTCTAAACTTAATAGTAAAGATATTATTTTCATTATGTTCCATGAACTTATTTTAGTTTTTTCATTTTTTCATCCATTCATTCATTCAACAAATACGTATTATGACCCTTTACATGCCAGACTGTGTCCTAAGTACTCAAGATAGAAAAATAGAAAAATCCCTACCATGAGGACCTCTGAGTCTTAGGGGAAGGCACGTGCAGTACAACAGAGTAAAAGCTATAAAAATATCTGTACACGAGAGCATAGAGACACTAACTCTTCCTAGAAGAGTTGCAAAAAAAACAAAAAACAAAACAGGAAACATCACATTTTTAAAAACAGAGGGTGAGGTGTACTACTGACTTGAGGCTTAGGGAAGATCCAAACCTCTAGTCAATTAGCATTCTTCTTTCACCTTGAAGAAGTTCCTAAAAACAACCATAATTCTGAGGGGCTTAATCTGAAATTTAGTATCTTGTATACATTCCCAATTCTAGTAAACAAAAAAGTTCCAACAAGCCCAATATAAATGGAGGACGTGCAGAATTACAGATGAAAGGAACTAAAAAGGATATTAAGCTCATTTAGGCCAATGCCTTATTAAAATAATAATAATAAAAGTCCTGAGGCCCAGACTGGTAAATGTCCTATAAAATGGAGTGGAGCTCAACAGTGGTAGTTTGAAGTCTATAAAAAGCCAGTGCTCATTCCAGCACAACGAACACCAGTACCATCTTTAGCACTCTCTGGTTCATTTTCTAGCCTTCAGTCATTTAAAAAATCTTATACACAAAATTTTATCCATCATGAAAATACTTAAACTTTTAACATTAAGGTGGCACAGTGCTTTAACAGGAATAAATTTTTTCTTTAAAAACTTTATTACAATTTTCCAGCATACACTAAAGTAGAGTAAACAGTATAATGTGATATTACATTTGTAGTTATGGCTAGAGAAGGGTTTTTCTGGTTACATCTACTTCATCAAGCAATCCAAGATTTATAAATATTTTGTTCAGGTAAAGGATGAGAATACAAATTTTTATTTAGAGCTTGTACTATGGTTCCCTTTTTCAATAACTGTGCATTAAATATATAAGGTAAGGATGTGGAGAAATATAAGGCATAGGTTCTCCCCTCAGGAACCAAAGTCTAAAAACAATAAAATGATGCATGGTGGTGGGTGGTGGTGATGTTTTTAATGTCTTTGCTCCCCAGACAAAAGGAGTGCTCTGACTGTATGAAATGGGCACAAACTAGGACAAAACAATTTGGAAGTTATGAAAGACGAGTTTATGAAGCCAGAAGCCAGTAAGTATGATTAATTCTTATCTGTCACTTTAACTATTATGGGCAAATACAAGAGGTATTCATAGATCGAGTGACTTTTGGGTTTGTTGGAGTTTTGTTGGTTGGTTGGTCTATTTAGAGCTGCACCTGTGGCACATGTAAGTTTCCAGGCTAGGCCAATCAAGCTGCAGCCACTGGCCTACACCACAGCCACAGCAACACCAGATCCAAGCTGCATTTGCAACCTATGCTGCAGCTCACAGCAACACTGGATCCTTAACCCACTGAGTGAGGCCAGGATGAACTCGAATCTTCATGGACACTAGTCAGGTTCTTAATCCACTAAGCCACAAGGGGAACTCCCGTCATGGTTAATTTTATATGCACAAACTCTGAGTCAGGTCATTACTGTCTTACTAAATTCCCTTTAGTCTCAGCTAGACTCAGCATTCTTCATTTCCATCCTAAATTGCCCCCCTTATGCTCCGTTCTTACTGTAGGAAGAATTTTAGCTCTTAATTGTCTGGTGCCATATTCTCCCCACTCCATCTTCCCCTTCTGCACAAAACGCTTCATGCTTGTGAAACACTCATAGTCTGGGGAG
Source organism: Catagonus wagneri (assembly GCA_004024745.2). Taxonomy (NCBI): domain Eukaryota; kingdom Metazoa; phylum Chordata; class Mammalia; order Artiodactyla; family Tayassuidae; genus Catagonus; species Catagonus wagneri. Next base: position 2,099,192 of record PVHT020004020.1, read on the forward strand.
AAAGGTGCTGTACCCTTGCAAAGAGTGCTTATTATTATTGATGTTTCTCATAAGCACTGAGATTCAGAATGTCAAAAGTAATGTCAGACCCTAAAGTAACAACAAAGCTTTCTTGAAAAGCTACTGCATTGTGTTTGCTTTGACGTCAGTAATGTCTGTATTGTACACAAACACTTCCATGTAAGCACAGCTCAGAGGCAGGGATGACTGGCCCAGAGGGCTAATAAAAAGAGTTTATTTTCTGCCACATCCCACCAGTCAAGGAGTTCCCATAATGATTATCCAAGTCACAAAAATCCTAGAGTGTTTAACTCCATAATGACAGGAAAAGGAACTGTTGGCCTAGCTTCAATCATTTGTCCTGGACTCACAAAAACTGCATTTATTCATTTGCCTAGTCTTTATCAGTCACCAACATTAATGAACAGCTGGCAGTGACAGAGTACTACCTTCGCTCATGGCTTAGAGTATTATGCTACAGACCACTGTATCAGCAATTTAAATTATGAAAACGAGAATAAATGAAGTCCACTTGCTAGGATTTGCCTGCCCAGCTCATGTAAGACCAGCTGAGAAATGGGCCAGTGTATTTTTTTTCTTTCATCTGTCCTTGTTAGGACAAATAAATTCAGTCAAAATTTTTGTCTGAGAATTTCGCCATCACAGTGAACCTGGGGCATCAAGGTCTGAGCCAGAAAAAGTTTAAGGTGACTGATCTAATCAGTTTTCCATTCCTTGGAATATACTGAAGAATTGAACACTGTTTTGTTAACCCAATGCAAATATCATCATTTACTACATACACATACAAGTTTATGCTAGTCTATGAGGAAAATTACATACAGGATTTAGGTTCAAATGACTCAAAAGTCGGAAGACTTCTGCAAGTCTCCTGATGATTAATCAATCATTTCATTTCAGCAATTACTGAGATCCTATTATGTATGTGCAGTGCTGTGCCAGGTACTGGCAATAACATATAAATATCTTCCTTGACCTCAAAGAGGTTGGAGAGGAATAAAAGAGAGAGAGAAAAATGAAACAAAATGAAATAAGCACTCTTACAGATGCATAAGCAAAGTGCAAAAGAAAAAGTAATGAAATTTACCCAGGAATATCAGAGAAGTGTCCATCAAAGAGGCAGCTACTAAGCTTAAAGTACCATTTCTAAAGTCAGAGAAGGGAAGAAAAAGGGCATTATAAACAAAGTCAAAAAAGCTTAAAAGTTACATAATTCAGAATTACATTTTACGAGAGAAAGAACATCGGATTTTAAGTCTAAAGACTGAGGTTTTAGTTCCTGCATCATTTCTTACACTCTATAGAAACTTGGTTGATTTCCTGTGGCTCAGTGGAAACAAACCCAATTAGCATCTATGAGGATGCGGGTTTGATCCCTGGCCTTGCTCAGAGGGTTAAGGATACGGCGTTGCCGTGAGCTATGCTATAGGTTGCAGACGCAGCTCACATCTGGCATTGCTGTGGCTGTGATGCAGGCTCCAATTCGACTCTTAGTCTGGGAATGTCCATATGCTGCATGTGTAGCCCTAAAAAGGAAAAAAAAAATGAAAAGTGAAAGTTTACCCAACAGCGGTGCTATTCAAAATCTTTAACATGATACGGTCACTGGCCAATCAAAATAATGTTGGCTGTAATAATTCGTATATCAACTAACCTTACCTATGTCTTTTTTTTTTCCTGTCATCACCCTCCAGAATGTAGGTTCCATGAGAGTAACCATTGCTAATCACCATGTTCTAAAAATGTACCAAGCACAGGGGGTTAGAATCCGACTGCAGTGACTCAGGTTGCTGTGGAGGCTGGGGTTTGATCCCTGGCCCAGAATCCAGCACTGCTGCAACTGTGGTGTAGGGTGTAGGTTGCAGCTATGACTTGGATTCAGTCCTTGGCCCAGGAACTTCTATATGCCATGGGTGGGTGTGGCCATTAAAAAAAAAATGTACCAGGGATTTGTTTTAATCATGTGTGGTAAGACACAAGGAAGCAAAAATTATCACCATGAAGGGGAAGTTTATACTTCAGATCCCTAGAAACAGGAGGCATCACCTATGGGGTCACACAGGAAAGCACCAGGGTTGCTCAGGAGGCAGAAGAGGAAGTGAGGAGAGCATGGCCCACAGCCTTTACTGGAGTTTTCCTGTGAAGAAAGGGGAAAGCAAGGTAGGTCTGCTGAGTAAACTCAGAATGAGAGAGTTTGAATAATTTCAGAAGCCTCTGGTCCTTAGCTGTCCAGTACCTGGGATGATTTAGGACAAGGAGAAATATAGGCTTTAGTATGTAAGAGTTTGTGGATTCTGAAGTGGTTGGTTTATATATCAAAAGCATGCTTTCAGGAGTTACTGTTTGCTATCTCTAGGAATTAGCTGGCCCTGGAATGGGTAAACCCATCAGGATCAAGGTCCCAAATGCCAAGCATAGAGAATACAGAAAATAAGAAAATATATTGCCTGCTAAGTACAGAGGCTCAATAAATATGATATATAGATGAATGAATACATGAATGAAGCATTCTTCAAATATGACTAAAATACAGAATGGATGGATATATGTACTGGAATTAGAACTAAAACTATATACTCAAGTCAGATGGGCGGGTTTGCAAGCCATGTCTTAAAATAATTTGAAGTACTTACTGAGTATCTACTAAGTGTTCTATAATGAGGTGCATATAATTACACTGCCCAATCAGGTAACGACTGGAAAACTGAAGAGGTTTTTGTTTGCTTACTTTTTCTTGGGGCTATTTTTTGGTATTACTAGACATCATCTGTAGACAAAAGTTGAAATTATCTATTAATATCAATTCATGTTCCATCTCTAAAATGTCTTCCCTAATCAAGCAAATCTGCCTCTTCAATGTCTCCTTTAGAGCAGAGTTTCTCAAACTTTAATGTGAGAATCAACTGAGAATCTTGTTAAAGGCAGATTACAATTTAAAAGATCTGGGGTGGGGCTGATTCTGCTGTTCTAATAAACAACCAGGTGATGCCTTAGCTGCTGGTCTGTGTACTGCACTCTAAATAACAAAGTTTTAGAGATTTTAGACAGATTATTTTCAAATGTTAATAGAGAGGTAATACAATACAAGTTACCAGTTAAGAGCAAGTATGGGTTTGAACCCTGAGTCCGCTGCCTCAGACAGGTTACTTAATCTCTTTAAGCCTCAATTTCTTGTAAAATGAGGATAGCAATGGTATCTATTTCAAAGAGTTTGTCTAAAATTAACACAGTACTTTGTACACAGTAAGATACAAAAATATATAATATAATAATAATGATAATAAAAGCAACAACAATAGTAACAATGATAAGATTCACAATGTCCTCATAAACTCAATTTGGATCCAATAAGACTTTAAAATGGTACCTAAACTCCTCAAAAGGAAAATTTACAATAGTCTGAGACTGATTTTCTCTGGGAGTTCCTGTCATGGCGCAGCAGAAACGAATCCGACTAGGAACCATGAGGTTGCAGGTTTGATCCCTGGCCTTGCTCAGTGGGTTAAGGATCCGGTGCTGCGGTGAGCTGTGGTATGGGTTGCAGACGCGGCTCAGATCCTGCATTGCTGTGGCTGTGGTATAGGCCAGCAGCTGTAGCTCTGATTGGACACTTAGCCTGGGAACCTCCACATGTCGCGGGTGCCGCCCTAAAATGACAAAAGACCAAAAAATATAATAATAATAAAGATTGATTTTCTCCTCCTAGGGAGGACACAAGAGTAGGTTCTTTTCCTTTACATAACTAGGCCTTTACACAGAGAACACAAATTCACAAGATAAAACACAAAAGAGTTCCCACTGTGGCTCAGCAGTAATGAACCCAACAAGTATCTTCTAGCCCCCCTTAATCCAGTGAGGAGGAAAAAAGGAACATATCCAGCTAAAAGGGAAATGGTTACTTCTCATTACCCCTGACAGAATTCTTCATACGCTGTAAAACAAAGTGGGGGTGGTGTAGATGTCACTACAACAGCTGGCAGGACCCCATGGAATGATTCTTGCTTGGTATTTCTGTGGAAATATCTCAGCAGGTACAAAAGTAGCAGTACCGAGATTCCCAAGTGGTCTTGCTGTCTCAAGCTGCCTGAGGGAAATAGACAAATTGGCAGATGGAAGAGGGGCCAAAGTCCTGGAAAAAAAGTCCAAGACCTCTACTGGTAAGGATCCTGAGATTACCACTACAAACACAATCTTTATAAATTTTTCAGTGATTCTCTAAAGGCTGGTACACGAAACCTGAGGAATACAATATCTCAGTCAACACAACTAAATGAGACTTTTAAAAATTTTTTATTTTTTTATTGAAGTATAGTTAAATTACAGTATTTCAAGTGTACAGCAAAGTTATTCAGTTATCTAGATAGATACATAGAGATGTCTTCTTTCTCAGATTCTTTTCCATTATAATTTTTTATAAGACACTGAATACAGTTTCCTGTGCTATACAGTAGGTCCTTGTTGATTATCTATTTTATATAGAGTAGTGTATATATGTTAATCTCAAATTCCTAATTTATCTCCCCCTCCTTCCCCTTTGGTAATCATAAGTTTGTTTTTCATGTCTGAGTCTATTTCTGTTTTGTATATAAATTCATTTGTATCCTTTTTTTTCTTGCTTTTTAGGGCCATACCTGTACCATATGGAAGTTCCCAGGCTAGGGATCGAATTGGACCTACAGCTGCCAGCCACAGCCAGAGCCATGTGGGAATCCAAGCCATGTCTACAACCTACACCACAGCTTATGGCAACGACAGATCCCTGACCCACTAAGTGAGGCCAGGAATTGAACCTGCACCCTCAAGGATACTAGTTGGATTCGTTTCCACTGCACCATATCTGGAACTCTCTGTATCAGTTTTTTTTAGATTCCACACATAAGCAATATCAGATGATGTCTTTGTCTGGCTTATTTCACTCAATATGATAATCTCTAGGTCCTTCCATGTTGCTGCCAATAACATTATTTCATTCCTTTTTTATGACTAATATTCCATTGTACATAGGTACCACAACTTCGTGATCCACTCATGTCAGTGGATACCTAGGTTGCTTCCACGTTTTAGCTATTGTACATAGTGCTGCTGTGAACACTGAGGTGCATGTAATCTTTCTGAGTTAGAGTTTTCTCCAGATATATGATCCGGAGATACATATATATACCTGGAGTGGGATTGCTGAATCATATGGCAACTCTAATTTTAGTTTTTTAAGGAACCTCCGTACTGTTTTCCATAGTGCTACACCGGTTTACAATCCCACCAACACTGTAGGAGGGTTCTTTTTTCTTCACACCCTCTCCAGCATTTATTATCTGTAGACTTTTTGATGACCATTATGACCAGTGTGAGGTGATACCTCATTGAAGTTTTCATTTGCATTTCTCTAATAATTAATAATATTGAGCATCTTTTCATATGCCTGTTGGCCATCTGTATGTCTCTAAATAAAGTCTGCTTACCCAGAAATCCTACTTTTATTTTTTCTTTTTATGGCCACACCTGCAGCATATGGAAGTTCCTGGGCTAGGGACTGAATCAGAGCTGCAGCTGCAGACCTACACCACAGCCACAGCAACACCAGATCTGAGCCGCATGTGTGGCCCATGCTGCAGTTTATGGAAAAGTTGGATCCTTAAACCACTAAGCGAGGCCAGACATTGAACACACATCCTGACGGACATTATGTCAGGTTCTTAACCTACTGAGCCACAACAGGAACTCCCAGAAATCTTACTGCTAAGAATGTTCTTACAAGAAAAAAAAGAGTATAAAAATTCATATCAACAAAGTTCATGACCATAATATTCACCAAAAAAAAATTAAAATCATTGGAACTAACTTTAATGCTAACAAGAAAAATAATGTCAATTCTATGTGAAATATAATGCAGCTAGCTATTACTACTCCATTACTACCAACTTCCAGTCTTACAGTACCCTGAAAATACAATGAAAATAACAACCTCAATAGGATTGCTTGCAAGGAAATCCCATACTTTTATGACAAGAAAAACTGTACAAAAATGGAAGAGAAGTGACAGCAGTATAAATGTTCTCACTTGGCTTAACATTATGACATAATCTATAGAGGAGAACGCCCTCACATTCAATGTAAATATCATGCATAGATAGATACTTTGGTTCAAAATCAACAAAGGGGGAGTTCCCATCATGGCTCAGCAGTTAAGGAATCTGACTAGCATTCATGAGGACGCAGGTTCACTCCCTGGCCTTGCTCAGTGGGTTAGTTAAGGATCTGGTGTTGCTGTGAGCTGTAGTACAGGTCACAAACGTGGCTTGGATCCTGTGTTGCTGTGGCTGTGGCATAGGCCAGTGGCTACGGCTCCAATTAGACCCCTAGTCTGCGAACCTCTAAATGCCATGGGTGTGGCCCAAAAAAGTGAAAAAAAAAAACAAAACAAAATCAACAAGGGGCATATAACTAAATAAATTATGTGAGGTACAGAAATAATTTCAGACATTTTGTACACTGTTAAGGACGACTGTAACCTTCAATTTGATTACCTTCAAAAGAAAAATGAACTTTCATTTCTAGAAGTATGATGGACTAGATACCTGCCTGACCTCCTAATGAAAATATTAAAATTCTAAGTATTAAAACTTCCTTTTTAAAGGCAGCAATGATCTGGCAAAATATTAAAGAATATAAGTCAAAAACTAAGTAGATGTGGGAATCAACAGAGGTAAATGTAGCACCGAAAAGTCTAAGCTTCTATTGGAAGTACAGTCAACCCGCCACATATGCAGGTTCTACGTCTGCAGATTAAACCAACCATTGATCAAAAAAAAAAGAAAATCCCAAAAAGCAAAACTTAAATTTGCCAAACACTGTCAACTATTTACATAGCATTTACATTGTATTTACAGCTATTCGTATAGCATATATATTGTATTAGGTATTATAAATAATCTAGAGATGATTTACAGTATAAAGGGGAGGATATAAGTGGTTATAGGTAACTACTACACCACTTTATATAAAAAACTTGAGTACTGGTAGATTTTGGTAAACTCTGGGGTCCTAAAACCAATCTCCTGGGGACATCAAGGGATGACTGTATATACCTAATTAAATGACTCTGAGCTGAGATTTGCACAGCCTCCTAGGAGTTGAGGGACAAAAGAAAAAGATCAGGGTATGCTCAAGGTATAAAGCATAATAAATGATTCTGCCAATAAAGATGAGACCATGGCGTTACCACTGTGGTACAAGGGGATCAGCACCATCTTGGGAGCACTGGGATGCAGTTTCAATCCCTAGCTGGCACAGTGGATTAAGGATCCAGCAGTGCCACAGCTGAAGCTTAGATCACAACTGCATCTCAGATCTGATCCCTGGCCTTAATACTCCATATGCCATGGGAAGCCAAAAAAAGAAAAAAAAATGAGACCACTAAGTGCTACACTTTCACTACAAAGTTATACTAGAAATAACACGAATCTCCTTCCTCCAAACCCTCAAAAAGACTTTTCAAGGAAAATTGCCTAACTTCAGAGTAGAATAAATGAGAGTGAAAAAGATCTCAAATATTAATAAACATAGCAAACTTCACATGGTCTGCATCCTAAATTCATTCTATCCAGATGGTCTGAAAAACCTCAATCCAAATTCTCTAAGAAGTAACCCATCTTCAAGGTAGGCCTCAAAGAATTCCCACTATTCTAAGAAATATCAACTCCTAGTCACTAAAATTCACAAAACACACAAGAAAACAAGGCACCATGAATAAGAATCAGCAGATATAACAGAGAACAGTGTCAAGTGCATGAAAACTTTAAATATTAAAATATCAATCACAGTCTATAAATATTTCAATATCTTTAGTGAACTAAGAGAATTAAAATATGACAAAAGAGGGAGTTCCCATCATGGCTCAGTGGTTGACAAATCTGACTAGGAACCATGAGGTTGCGAGTTCGATCCCTGGCCTTGCTCAGTGGGTTAAAGGATCCAGCGTCGCTGTGAGGTGTGGTGTAGGTTGCAGATATGGCTTGGATCCTGCGTTGCCGTGGCTGTGGTGAAGGCCAGCCAGCAGCTACAGCTCCTGTTAGACCCCTAGCCTGGGAACCTCCATATGCTGCGGGTGCGGACCTAGATAAGGCAAAAAGACAAAAACAAAAAAAAATATGACAAAAGAGAAAATAAAGTATAAGTAAACACCTGAGAAATAAATAAATACATAATAACTGAAATTTAAAACTCCAAGAATAAATTCTATAGCAGATTAAGAGTTAGTGAACTACAGGACAGATTTCAGTAATTTATCCAGAATGCTACAGAATCACCTATCTATATATCTAGACAAGAAAACAGAAAATATAAAAGAAAATATAAGAGATATGAAGCACAGAGTAAGAAAGTCTTACATGTATGAAATCAAAATGACAGAAGGGTAAGTCATCCTTATGCTTTGATAAGGATATTCAAAAGGATATTCTTCAGACAAAAGGAAAGTTATACCAAATGGAAGGTCTTCCATGCAAAGAAAATGGTAGATACATTATTAAATTTAAGCAAACACTAATACTTATAAAATAGTAATATTAAAGATTAATGGAGGTAAACAAAAAAGATTAAAATTAAAATACAAGAAGCTCCCATTGTGGCGCAGCGGTTAACGAATCCAACTAGGAGCCATGAGGTTGCAGGTTCGATCCCTGGCCTTGCTCAGTGGGTTAACAATCTGGCGTTGCCGTGAGCTGTGGCGTAGGTCGCAGACACAGCTCGGATCCTGCGTTGCTGTGGCTACAGCATAGGCCTGCGGCTACAGCTCCGATTGGACCCCTAGCCTGAGAACCGCCACATGCCATGAGTGCCTCTGTAAAATGACAAAAAGGGAAAAATAAATAAATAAATAATAGAGTATAAAACATCCTAACGGGAGAAACTGAATGAGAAAAAACTACTCAACTGATTCAGAGGCGGACAAGAAAGAAATACTAAAAACGTAGCACAATTAAAAGTCATTAAATAGAATTGTTAAAATAAATCCAGATATATTTAAATATATACTGACAACATGTATCAGTAATTTAGATAAATATAAAAGAACACACAGGATCAATTATGCTTACAATAAAAATGTCAAAACTGAAATTAAAAACACAATACAACTTATAATCACTCTAACAAAAATGAAATACATATGTATACACTTAACATACACAGACGCTACATGCTAAAAGTTACAAAACACTGATTTTAAAAAGTCAGAGAAAACTTAAATTGAGAGATACAGCATGTTAATGAGCTGGAAGACTCATTATAGTAACCATGTCAAATCTCCCCAAGTTGGTTTATAGTTTAATGCAATCCATACAGAAAGACTAGAAAGATTTTCACAAACACGATTATTCTAAAATCTATATGGAAAGGCATAGGCCCTAGAATAACTAAAACAATCTTGACAAAGAAAAATGAGAAAGTATAAGTGGGAGAAAGTACTCTGTCTATATTAAGGCTTACTATATAGCAAAGTAATCAAGACAGTGTGGTACAAACAGAGGAACAGACACAAAAATCAATGGAGCAAAATAAAAAACTCAGAAACAGACCCACAAAAATATGCTATACAGACTTTTGACAAGGTGCAAAACCAATTCAGTGGAGGAAGGACAGCCTCTTCAATAAATTATGCCAGAACAATTGGACATCCACAAGCCAAAAAAGAAAGCGAGAGAAAGAGAACCTCAACTTAAACTACACGTCTTATACAAAAATTAGCTTAATATTGATCAAAACATAAAATGTAAACCTAGAAAACCTTTAGATAAACAAACACATAGGAGAAAATTAGCCAGATCTGGGGATAAGCCCAAAGCCCTCAGACTTGACATCAAATACAGGATCCATAAAAAAAAATTGATAAACTGGGCCTCAATTAAATTAAAAACTTTGGCTCTGTGAAAGCCCATGTAAGATGAAAAGACCAGGAGAAAACATGTGCAAACTACATATCTCACAAAGTGACTATGTATCTAGAATATATAAATCACTCTTAAAATTCAATTGCAAAAAGAAATATAGATCAATGGAACAGGATAGAAAGCCCAGAAATAAACCCAAGCACCTATGGTCAACTAATCTATAACAAAGGAAGCAAGAACATACAGTGGAAGAAAGATAGTGTCTTCAATATATGGTTCTTGGAAAGCTACATGTAAAAGCATGAAATCAGAATACTATTTAACACCATACACAAAAATAAACTCAAAATGGATTAAAGACCTAAATAAAAAGCCAGATACTATAAAACTCCTAGAGGAAAACATAGGTAGAATGCTCTTTGACATAAATCACAGCAACAACTTGTTTGATCCACCTCCTGGAATAATGACAATAAAGACACAAAATAAACCAATGGGACATAATTAAACCCAAAAGCTTTTGCACAGCAAAGGAAACCATTAAAAAAATGAAAAGACAACAGAATGGGAGGAAATCATTACAAATGATGCAACAGACAAGAGCCTAATCACCAAAATATACAAACAACGTATACAATTCAACAACAAAAAAACAACCCAATTGAAAAATCACCAGAAGATCTAAAGAGACACCTCTCCAAAGAAGACATACAGATCTCCAAAAGGCACTTAAAAAAATGCTCAACATCCTAATTATAAGAGAAATGCAAATCAAAACTACAATGAGGTACCACTTCACACCAGTCAAAATGGCCATGATTAAAAAGTTAACAAGTAACAAATGCTGGAGAGGGTGTGGAGAAAAGGGAATCCTCCTACACTGCTGCTGGGAATGTAAATTGGTACAACCACTATGGAAAACAGTATGGAGGTACCTCAGAAAACTAAATATAGAACTACCACACGATCCGGCAATCCCATTCCTGGGCATCTAGGTGGACAAAACTTTCATCGAAAAAGATACATGCAACCCTATGTTCATTACAGCACTATTCACAATAGCCAAGACATAGAAACAACCTAAATGTCCATGGAAAGATGAATGGATTAAGAAGAGATGGTACATATATACAATGGAATACTACTCAGCAATAAAAAAGGAAAAATAATGCTATTTACAGCAATGTGGCTGAAACTAGAGATTCTTATACTAAGTGAACGCAGAAAGAAAAAGACAAATACCATGTGGTATAACTTATTTTAGAATCTAAAATAGGGCACAGATGATCCTGTCTACAAAACAGAAACAGATCATGGCCAAGGAGAGCAGTCTTGTGGTTCCTGGTGGGGAGGGGCAGGGCATGGGATGAACAGGCAGTTAGGGTTTTTAGATGCAAACTATTATATTTGGAATGGATGGGCAATGGGGCCCTACTGCACAGCACAGGGAACTGTGTGTGATTGGGTCATTTTGCTGTACAACAGAAACTGAAGAAACACTGTAAATTAACTATACTTTAATATTAATTCAAAAGAAAAGCCCCAAAAAATCCAATTAGAAAACGAACAAAAAGATTAACTCACATTTTGCTGAAAGGATATACAGATGAAAAATAAGCAAATGAAAAGACATTCATCATCATCAACCATTAGAGAAATTTATATTAAAACCAAAATGAGGTTTTACTAAACACACATAAAAATCACTAAAATAAAGAATTATAACACCAAATCTGGCAAAGATGCAGAGAAATTAGCTTATGCATACATTACTGGTGGGGATGTGAAATGGTATAACCACTCTAGAAAAGAGTTTGACAGTTAAAACAAAAAAAAAAACTACACATGCAACAATCATACAACCCACAAGCTGTACTCCTGGACATTTATGCCAGAGATATGAACATTATTTTCACACAAAGACTAAAATCAACAGATGAATGATTAAAGAAATTATGGCATATTCATGCCATGGAATACTACTAAGCAATCAAAATGAACAGCCCATTAATAAGTACAGTTTGAATGAGGGTCTAAGGAATTGTCCTAAGTGAAAAAAGCCAATCTCCAAAAGACTGCACACTGTATAACTCTATCTACATAACATTTTTGGTTATTTGTTTGTTTGGGGGTTTTCTGGTCATTTTGTCTTTTTAGGGCCACACCCATGGCATATGGAGGTTCCCAGGCTAGGTGTTTAATTGGAGCTACAGCTACCAGCCTACACCACAGCCATAGCAATGCCAGATCCAAGCCACATCTGTGATCTGCACCACAGTTCACAGCAATGCCAGACCCTTAACCAACTGAGCAAGGCCAGGGATCAAACCTGCAACCTCATGGTTCCCAATTGGACTCATTTCCACTGTGCCACGATGGGAACGCCTACATAATTTTTGAAATGACAAAATTTTAGAAATGGAGGACAGATTAGTGAGTACCAGATGGCTGAAAGTAGCAAGAAGGAGAAAACTGGTGTAGTTATAAAAGGCAAAAGGGAGGATCCTTGTGGTATTAGAAATATCAGTATCTTCAATAGTGTCAGTGGATACACAGAATTTATACACACATACACACACACACAATTAAAACTGGGTGTTTTCTAAAAGGATTCCAGACAAGATGGTGGAATAGAAGGCCTGGAGCTTACCTTCTCTTACTAAAACACCAAAACTACAACTAACTGCTGCACAACCACCAACAAAATAGACTGGAAGCTACCAAAAAAGATATCCTACACCCTAAGACAAAGAAGAAGCCACAAAGGGAGTTCCCATTGTGGCTCAGCAGTTAGTATCCACGAGGATGTGAGTTCGATCCCTGGCCTCGTTCAGTGGGTTAAGGATCCGGCATTGCCGTGAGCTGTGGTGTAGGTCACAGATGCAGCTTGGATCCTGCATTGCTGTGGCTGTGGTGTAGTCTGGCAGCTGTAACTCTGATTCGACCCCTAGCCTAGGAACTTTCATATGCTGTGGGTGTGGCCCTAAAAAAAAAAAGAGAGAGAGAGAGAAGAAGCCACAGTGAGATTGTGTGAGGGATGCTTTCATGATATAAGCAAGTCCATATCTGCCAGGTGGGAAAACCACAAACTGGAAAAATAACTATAACACAGAGGGTCTCCTACAGGAGTCAGAATTCTAAACCCCATGTCAAGTTCCCCAAGATAGGGGTCTGGCATTGGGAGAAGGAGCCCCCCCAGAGCATTTGCCATGGAAGGCCTGCAGGGCTTGGGAGCCAGTGCTCCACAGGTCTCGTGGAGACAGAGACTACACTCTTGGAAGGTACACAGAGGGTTTTGTGTGCACTGGGTCCCAGGGCAAAGCAGGGACTCCATAAGAATCTGGGTCATAACTACCTGCAGATCTTGGAGGGTCTCCTGGTAAAGAGTCAGTTATGGCTCAGGACATAGGAGGTGGAGGTCCCAAGGAGTAATCATTGGTGTGAGCTCTCCTGGAAGATGCCATTTTAGAAAAATCTGGCCCCACCCATCAGGGCTGAAAAGCCCTACACTACACAACAAACATGGTGGAAACACAGCCCCACCCATCAACAAATAGGCTGCCTAGAGTCCTCTCAGTCACATAATTGTCTCTAATACACTCAGACACGGTCCCATCTATCAGAGGAACAAAACCCAGCTCCTTCCACCAGTGGGCAGGCACCAGTCCATCCCATCAGGAAGCCTGACACAAGCTCCTGTATCAACTTCAACCACAAGAGGACAGACATCAGAAGCAAGAGAGGCTATAACCCTGTAGCCTGCAAAAAGAAGAGCACAAAGAAAGCTAGACAAAATGAAACAGCGGAGATAGAGTTCCCACTGTGGCACAGTGGGTTAAGGATCTAGTTCTGTCTCCCTGGTGGCGTGGGTTTGATCCCTGGCCAGACACAGTGGGTTAAGAATCCAGTGTTGCGCAGCTGTGGCGTAAGTCACAGCTACATCTTGGATTCAGTCCCTGGCTCAGAAACTTCAATAAATAATACGGCAGAGAGTTCTTAGCCAGATGAAGGAAAAAGATGAAACCCCAGAAGCACAGCTAAGTGAAGTGGAGATATGAAACCTACATGAAAAAGACTTTAGAATAATGACAGTAAGGATGATTCAAGATCCTGGGAAAAAACTAGAGGCAAAGATCAATAAATTACTAGAAGCATTTAACAAAGAAATAGAAGATTTAAAGGATAAGCAGAGATGAACAACACAATAACTGAAATAAAAATTCACTAGATGGAACCAATAATATAATACAGTAGGCAGAAGAACAAATAAACAATGTGGAAAACAGATTGGTGGAAATCGCTAATGTGGAACAGAATAAAGAAAAAAGAATGAAAAGTAATGAGGACAGTCTAAGAGAACTATGGGACAACTTTAAACTCAACAACATTCACCTTGTGGTGGTGCCAGAAGGAGAATAGAGAGAGAAAGGGCCGGAGAAAATATTTGAAACAATAATAGCTGAAAACTTCCCTAAGATGAGAAAGGAATCACTTACTCAAATCCAGGAAGCAAAACAAATACCATACAGAATAAACCCAAAATGAACACCTTGAGACATATTAATCAAACTGACCAAACCTAGAGATAAAATATTGAAAGCAGTCAGGGAAAAGAAACAAGTAACATACAAAGGAACCCCAATAAGGTTATCAACTGATTTTTCAGCAGAAACTTTGTGGGCTAGAAGAGATATACTTAAAATGACGAAAGGAAAAAGGCTCCAACCAAGATTACTTAAAGTGACAAAGGAAAAGGCTCCAACCAGAAAGGCTTTCATTCAGATTTGAAGGAGAAATCAAAAGTTTTACAGACATGTAAAAGCCAAGAGAATCTAGCACCCACAAATCAGTTTTACAACAAATGCTAAAGGAATTTCTCCAGGCAGAAAGGAAAGGCCACAACTAGAAACAAGAAAACTACAAATGAGAAAAGCTCACCAGTAAAGGCAAACATACAGTAAAGGTAGGATATCATCAACACTCAAATATGATATCAAAACCATCAATTGTGAGAAGAAGAGGATACAAATGCAGGATACTGGAGGTGCATTTGCAATTAAGAGACCAGCAACTGAAAAGAATCTTTTATGTGTATATGTACATGTATACATATATATACGTGTGTGTGTGTGTATCTACAATAGATACGCACACAAATAAGAAAAAAACAGCTATTCAAACTTAACACTAAAGACAGTCATCAAAACACAAGAGTAGAAAACAAGGGAAGAAAAGAGACCAATAAAGACAGATCCTGAACAATTAACAAAATGGTAATAAGAACATACATATCAATAATTACATTAAATGCAAATGGACTAAATGCTCCAACCTAAAGACATGGACTGACTGAAAGGATACAAAGAGAAAACGCATATATATGCTGTGTGTAAGAGACCCACTTCTTATCTAGGTACACATACAGACTAAAATTGAGAGGACTGAAAAAGATATTTCATGCAAATGGAAATCAAAAGAGAGCTGGAATAGCAAAACTCATATCAGACAAAGTAGACTTTAAAATAAAGACAGTTACCAGAGACAAAGAACATTACATACTGATCTAAAGATTAATCCAACAAGAAGATATAACAATTGAAAGTATATATGCACCCAACAGAGGAGTACCTCAATGTATAAGGCAACTGCTAACAGCCATAAAAGCAGAAATCAGCAACAACACAATAACAGTACGGGACTTTAACACCTCACTAACAGCAACAGGCAGATTATCCACAGAGAAAATCAAAAAGGAAACACAGGCTTTAAATAATGCACTACACCAGACAGACAAAATTGATATTTATTGAATATTCCATCCAAAGGCACCAGAATTCTTCTCAAGAGCACATGGAACATTCCCTAGGATAGGTCACATCCAACTCAAGCCTTTAAGAAATTTAAGAAAATTGAAATCATATCAAACATCTTTTCCAACCACAAAGTGATACAACTAGAAATCAATAAGAACACTGCAAGAAACACGAACACATGGAGACTAAACAACAAGCTACTAAACAATCAATGGATCACCAAAGATATCAAAGAAGAAATCAAACAATATCTAGAGACATATGAAAATGGAAAAAAAAACAAAACCTATGGGATGCAGCAAAAGCAGTTCTAAGAGGGATGTTAATAGCAATACAATCTTACCTCAAGAAAAAAGAAAAATCTCATATAAACATTATAACTACATCTAAAGCAACCAGAGAAAGAAGAACAAACAAAACTCAAAGTTAGTAGAAGAAAAGAAATCATAAAGGTCAGAACACAAATAAATAAAACAGAAACAAAGAAAATAATAGAAAAGATCAATGAAACTATAAGCTGGTCCTTTGAAAAGATCAACAAAATTGAGCCAGACTCATCAATAAAAAAGGAAGAGGGCTCAAATCAATAAAATTAGAAATAAAAAGAAGTTACAACACACATCACAGAAATACAAAGGATCATAAGAGACTGCCACAAGCAACTATGTGCCAATAAAATGAAAACCCAGAGGCAATGGATAAATTTTTAAAAAGGTACAAACTCTCAAGACTAAACCAGGAAGAAACAGAAAAAAATGAATGAAACAATCTTAAGTACTGAAACTGAAACTGATTTAAAAACTTCCAACAAACAAAAGTCTGGGACTAGATGGCTTCACAGGTGAATTCTATTAAACATTTAGAGAAGAGTTAACACCTATTCTTCTGAAACTCTTCCAAAAAAAACTGCAAAGGAACACTCTTAAACTCATTCTATGAGGACACTGTCACTCTGATACTAAAACCAAAGATATCACAAAAAAGAAAATTACAAGCCAATTATCACTGATGAACATAGATGCAAAAACACTTTGACAAAATACTAGCAGACCAAATCCAACAGTACATTAAAAGGATCATACACCATGATCAAGTGGGATTTACTCCTGGGATGCAAGGATTTTTCAGTATCCACTAATCAATCATTGTGATACACCACATTAACAAACTGAAGAATAAAAATAGGATCATTATCTCATAGATGCAGAAAAAGCCTTTGATAAATTCAATGCCCATTTATGATAAAAATGAAATAGAAACAAAGAAAGAAGAAATCAAATAATAGCATTTTTAGGTTGCTGCATCCCATAGGTTTTGGATTTTTTTCTCCATTTTCATATGATAAAAAAAAAACCCTCCAGAAAGAGGGCAAAGAGGGAACCCACCACAACATAATCAAGGACTTATATGATAAACTCACAACTAACATCATTTTCAATAGTGAAAAGCTAAAAGAATTTCCGCTAAGATCAGGAATAAGACAAGAATGTCCACTCCCACCACTTTTATTCAACAGAGTTTTGGAAGTCCTAGACATGACAATCAGAGAAGAAAAGAAATAAAAGGAATCCAAATTAGAAGAATTAAAAATGTTGCTGTTTGCAGATGACATGATACTGTACAAAGAAAATCCTAAAAATGCTATCAGAAAACTACCAGTGCTCATCAATGAATCTGGTAAATTAACACACAGAAATCTCTCACATTTCTACACTAATAACAAAAAATCAGAAATAGAAATTAAGGAAACAATTCCATTCACCACTGAATAAAACATCTAGGAATACACCAACCTAAGGAGGCAAAGACTTGTACCTGGAAAGTCCAAGATGCTATTGAAAGAAATCAAAGATAACTCAGAGGGAAAGATATACCATGCTCTTAGACTGGAAGTATCAACATTGTAAAAATGACTACACTACCAAAGACAATCTACAGATTCACTGCAATCCCTATCAAATTGCCTATGGCATTTTTCAAAGAATTACAACAAACCTTTTGGGGGGGGGCATACCCTTGGCATACGGAAGTTTCCATACTAGGGGCTGAACTGGAGCTGTAGCTGCCAGCCTACACCACAGCCACAGCAACACGGAATCCAAGCCATGTCTGCAACCTACACCAAAGCTCACAGCAACACCAGATCCTTAACCAACTGAGCAAGGCAGGGATTGAACCTGCATCCTCATGGATACTATTGGGTTCATTACTGACTGCTGAGCCACAACAGGAACTTCCAGAATAAAATTTTTAAAATGTGTATGGAAACACAAAAGACCCCAAATAGCCAAAGTAGTCCTGAGAAACAAAATTGGAGCTGGAGAAATCAGACTCCCTGACTTCAGACTATATTACAAAGCTACAGACATCAAAGCAGTATAGTACTGACACAAAAATGGAACTACTAGATCAATGGGACAGCACAGAAAGCCCAGAGATAAACCCACACACCTATGGTCAACTAGTCTAAGACAAAGAAGGAAAGAATATACAAGGAAGAAAAGAGAGTCTCTTCAATAAGTGTGCTGGGAAAACTGGACAGCTGCATGTAAAAAAAATGAAATTAGAACACTTTCTAACATTATACACAATATACTCAAAATGCATTAAAGACCTAAATACAAGACCAGATACTATAAAAGTCTTAAGAGGAAAACATAGACCGAACACTCTCTGACATAAACTGCAGCAATATCTCTTCAAATCCACTTCCTGGAATAATGACAATAAAAACAAAAATAAACAAATGGGCCTAATTAAACTTAAAAGTTTTTGCACAACAAAGGAGTACATAAACAACATGAAAAGACAACCCAAAGAATGGGAGAGAATATTTGCAAATGAAGCGAATGACAAGGGATTAATCTCCAAAATATAGAAACAATTCATGTAGCTCAATATCAAAAAACAACCCACCCAATCAAAAAGTAGGTAGAGGATCTAAACAGACATTTCTCCAAAGAAGACATACAGATGACCAAAAGAACACATGAAAAGATGCTCAACATCACTAATTACTATAGAAACACAAATCAAAACTACTATGAAGTACCATTTTACACCAGCCAGAATGGCCATCATCAAAAAGTCTACGAACAGCAAGTTCCCATGTGGTGCAACAGGTTAAGGAGACAGCACTGCCACAGCTGTGGCACAGGTTGCAGCTTGGATTTGATTCCTAGCCCAGGAACTTCCACATTCTGCAGGTTCAACCAAAAAAAAAAAAAAAAAGTCTACAAACAACAAATGCTGACGAGGGTGTGGAGAAAAGGGAACCCTCTTATACTGATGGTAGGAATGTAAACTGGTACAACCACTTTGGAAAACAGTATGGAGTTTCCTCAAAAAAATAAAATTAGAACTACCATATGACCCAACAACCCCACTCATGGGCATCTCCAGAGAAAAAAATTCAAAAAGATCCATGCAACCCAATGTTCACTGCAGCACCATTTACAAGAGCCGAGACATGGAAGTAACCTAAATGTCCACTGACATTTAGAGTTCTGGTTAATGGTTAAAGATGTGGTACATGTACACAATGGAGTATTTCTCAGCCATAAAAGAGAATGAAATAATGCCACCGTCAGCAACATGGATGAACCTAGAGATCATCATACTATGTGAAGTTAGTCAATAAAAACAAACATCATACAAAAATCACATATGTGGAATCTTAGAAAAGGATACAAATGAACTTATTTGCAGAACAGAAACAGACTCACAGACTTTGAAAACAAGCTTGTGGTTACCAAAGGCGAAAAGGGGGTAGGGAGGGATGGACTCGGGGTTTGGGATTGGTATATGCACACTGTGGTATACAGAATGACTGGCCAGTGGGGCCTGCTGTATAGCTAAGGAAGTCTACCCAATATTCTGTGGTAGTCTATACAGGGGAAAAAAAATCTGAAAAAGAACAGATATGTGTATACATACAACTGAATCACCTTTTTTTTGAACAGCAGAAATTACCACAACACTAAATCAACTATACTTCAATAAAAATTTAAAAATGAAAAAAATAAAAAAATATGGAGAAATTCGGTTAAAATCAGTAACTTACATTAATTTCTTGGTTGTAATATTATATTACAGTTTTGCAAAAGATTACCATTGGGGGGAAGTGAACAAAATGTTCACAGGATCTCTCTGTACAATTTCTTACAGCTGTATATGAATCTACAATTGTCTATTAAAAAGACATTAACTGCAATAGTATAAAAAATATAATATGCCTATAAATAACTTTAATGTATAAGTTCTTATAGAGAAATTATAAAATTTTATTGATACTAAAGAACTACATAATTAGAGATATAGCCTATAATCATTGATTGGCAGACTTAAGTTCATAAAGATATAAAGACTCAATGCTATTCCAATCAAAATTCTAACAAGATTTCTTTGTGGAAACAGGATGTTTCTAAAAGGATCAACAGTTCTCATTGTGGCTCAGTGTATTAAGAACCCAACACAGTGTCCGTGAGGATGCAGCTTTGCTCAGTGGGTTAAGGATCCCATTGCCACAAGTTGTGGCGCAGACTACAGATGTGGCTCGAATCTAGCATTGCTATGGCTGTGGCATAGGCTGGCATCTGCAGCTCCAATTCAACTCCTAGCCCAGAACTTCCATATTCTGCAGGTGTGGCCCCAAAAGGAAAAAAGAAAAATAAAGGATCAACGCATTTTTAAGAAAGAAAAACAAAATGAGATGTGCCTTACCAAATATGAGATGGTATATTATAAAGCTAGACAATTAATATAGTGGCAATGGCAAATAGACAAAATAACAAGTACACTAAAATAGCCCATAAATAGACTTGATTTTTGACAGAGGTAGCACTGCACACCATAGGGAAAAGTAAAGAACTACTGTTTATCAAAAAAAAAAAAGAAAATACCATGGAAAGAGTAAATAGATGAACTACTGGGAGTTATCTGCAATAACCACTAACGGACTAAAAAAGCTGCACCCAGAATATATAAAGAAATCATTATAAATCAGTAAGAAAAAGACCTACAACCCAATAGCAAATAGACACAAAACTTGAATAAGCATTTCACAAAGAAAAAGTACAGGTAGCCAAAAGCTTAAAAAAATGAAAGATGCTCACAATAGAGTAATATTTCATTTTGTCGAGTTTGCCAAAATTTTAAAATCTGACAATATTAAGTTTACTGTGAGGCACTAGGACACATGCACTACTGGTGGTGGTATAAATTAGTATAATCCCTTGGAAAACAATTTGGTATTGCCAGTAGAGTTTGAGGTATGTAATTCCACCTCTAGGTGTGTACCTTAAGAAACTCTTCCACACATGCACCAAAGCACATGTATTAGAATATTCATAGTATAATCACCTATTCATAATTTTAAAAATAGCGAACAGCTCAAGTATTACCAATAGTGGAATGGACAAATCACAGCATATCCATATAATGGAGTACTATATGATGATGAAAAGTAATGACTCATAGTAGAAGCACTATGGTCACAAAAGAATATATACAGTATAATTTTCTTTACATAAAGACTAAAGCATGCAGAATCAATATATTGCATAGAAGAAAAAATGTTAAAAAAGTACGTAAACTAAGCAAATAAATCTTCAAATCAGTATAATGGAGAAAAGGAAAAGGATAGGCATAGATAGGGTGCTTCAAATCTTTTTTTAAAGAAGATAGGAATAGACATATGGATAATCATCAAAATTTTATTCTTCAGGCCTTAACATATTTTAATTAATATTTAACTTTAAAAAATCATAGATCTTGAATTATCTTTGTTTAGGGGAGGAAAATTTACCATGGTTATGTTTTCAGTGAATAATGAGTTATTTTTTATCAAGAATAACAGAAAAAAGGAAACTGAAATTAGAAAATTCTTACGTAAGGGTGAGACAAAAACAGACAGGGCACCTTTCCCAGCCCTGGCCTAGGCTGTGTTCCCCAGAAGACAGGGTGCCTCTTACTTTTACGTCATTAGCCCTCTCAGGATAGGCGGAGGTTGCTTCCTATTTGAAAATAAACTTGGGTCACAAGCCGAGGCTTTTAATTTGTTTTTATTAATTGTTAAGCAACCTGAGGTATGATTTAAAAAGCCATCCATATAGAGAAATAATTTTTTTTTCTTTTTTATGGCCATACCTGTGGCATACAGAAGCTCCCAGGCCATGGGGTCAAATCAGAGCCACAGTTGAGGCCTACACCACAGCACAAGAACACTGGATCCAAGCTGCATCTGAGGCCCACTGAGCAAGGCGAGGGACTTACCCCACATCCTCATGGAGACTACATCATCGGGTCCTTAACCTGCTGAGCCATAATAGGAACTCTGAGAAATAAATTTATTTTTAACAAAAATGGTTCTTGGCATGACTCTACTATTTATACTGTTGCAGTGAATTTATTCCACAAACCAGTCTTCTACCACATTCAATCTCCAGACTGCTTGACAGCCCCTTAAACTCAGCAATAAATTGTCTGGTAAACTAATATGCAAGATACAAACTGCTAAGTAAATTATGAATATGTGATAACTTTCAAAATAAAGAAGTCACTGAAAAAATAATTTTCTAATTTTCCAAATTATCTTTTACACTAAGAGGAAAAACTTAATATTTAGTTTAACAAGAATTAGGGCTGAGGTTCCCTAGCCAGTCAAATACATATATTTTGCTTTTTGTAAAAGGTCTGTGAAAATTACTATTATTCTCTTAGAAGAGCTCAAGAATAAATTACAGAGAACATGCATTGAGTTGCAGTGTACTATAATTGAAAAGAGTGGTGTACAGATAAATGGTTAAACCAGTTCTATTGGGGTGGAGGGGTGGGTCTTGATTTGTTGCATTTGCTCATTTCTCTGGTGTAAATACTCCCACCGATTACAAGCTACCAATTTGATATTACTAAATGTGAACTTGGGAAGAAATGCCCAGTAGCACATAATTATCTAGTATCTTCACCATAACCTTAAGGGCATAAATTACAATAATATGGAGCACAATAATTGGGAAGTGGCGTTTGAGAATTTACTACCTTTGTTTTAATGTAAGTTTATGTGATTTTAATTTTAATAATAATTTTGTTTAATAACAGGCTGGCCAAATTCCCTGAAACTTTGTTGCAGCTTACTACTGATTAGGCTGCACTCTAGTTAATGTCCCCAAACTGGTACAACAATTAGTAAATAATATGAACATGATTATATACACATTTGCATACACTCATGACCTGTATATAAGAAAGAATTACAAAATTCTCCTTTAAGGACTGCTTGATAAAGTACACACAATTCAGCAACAGCCATGTTAATGGACTGTTCTGTAGACAGCAGACTTAATTTTCAGAATTTACCCTTAGGCCTGCTAGATTAGACAGAGCATTGTAACAGAGAATTTCTGGATTCTTAAAGTCATCTAGAAGGCCTGAAATCACTCCAGCATCATTCCTACTCCATCTAGTCAACGAATGAGACACAAGGTAGGAAAGTAAAATGGGGAAACAGAGAGACTCCCAAAGGATCCCTTCCACAATTAATTATGCAAATCACAAGTAAATTAGACACTAAAAATTTAAGATTGATTGAAAGGCTTGCTCAAATTGCTTTAACTGTGATTCATAAACCAATCACGCAAATTCATGTGTGAGGTTGTGTAAAAGAAAAAAAATTAGAAAGATGTAGAATGGAATAGGATTACCTTAATTTAAATGTAAAAGACATGGTTGCTGATGTATGAGTCTCTTACACTGTTAGCACTAGCCCATCAGATGTTAACAAAATCTGATATGCAACAGTTTTACATATCCCCTTGTGGGAGAAAGATCAACTTGTGATCTGCTTTATAAATCAGCTACAGTGTTAGAGTTAGGCTACTGTAGCTAAATGGCTTTTAGATATGCTTCCTGTTTTAAGCTACCATATTTACAAATGAAAGCTTTTTCAACCCACGGCTTTTAATATAATTTGCATATTTAGTAATACATTGATTAAAATTAAACACGGATTATTGCAACTTATTTCAGAAACAGATGGGATGCATTAAGTGAAAAGCCAGAGCTTTTAAATAGAACAGACTCACTGGCTGACTACTGATGAATGATGAATACAAAAACTTTGTAAATTGGCAAAAAGGGGAAAAAAGCCCTTTGTGCCCATTTCCTTTCAAGGCTTTACTGACTAGTGATTCCATGAAATTAGTAAGCAAGTTAATTTAAAATGAATAATGTATACAAAGGTATGCATCGGCTTAATGAGACTAGATTTCTCAAAAGGAAAAAAAAAATGCTTCCAGAAACTAAATCTTCATCTGCAATGCTTGTGTCCTCAGGTTTTCCTAATTAAATCGGATTTGATAGGGTTCACCAGCAGATGGCATTCTTCCATTACATACACTCCTGCTGGACTGCTTTGATTTTACAGTTTCATGAAACTTCACCAGCTAGTGTAAATTAACCACGAATTCACTTAATGGTAGAGCCAGTTGAGCCCAATAACTTGTTTCTAAAAGGGCATATTCTCAAAATAGTCTTGGTCATTGTGAACCTGATTAGACTGTAAAGAATATTTCATTTTTTTCCTCTGTTCTCTGTATCCGTTGCTTTGTTGAATATCATTCACAAAAGCTGAGAAAAAAAAATTTTTGGCCACACCCAGGGCATGTAAAAGTTCCTGGGCCAAGGATCAAACCCGTGCCACAGCAGGAACCTGAGCCACTGCAGTGGTAACACCAAATCCTTAACCAGCTGTTCCACAAAAGAACTACCACAAAAGATAATTTGTTAAGAATAAGGTATATGTCTCTTATCTTATATATAAGGTATATATCCCTTGTCAGTTATTTCATCAATACCCCCACACCAGTGTGATATAATTCAATTAGATCACATTAATATGCTAGTTCAATTTTTAAAATAATTTTTGCACATAAGCTTTTCATTTTTGTAAAGCACAGGAATTTTCCAAGTTAATTTAGCAAAATCTGGCTTGGTTTGCTTGACTACCCAATACTTCTTATCAACCTGGGCAATTACTGTTCAGAATGCCAGTAAAGAAAACCCACCAAGCAGGGAGAAGATTTATAATTTAATTTTGGAATATTTTTCCTCTTGGATTTTTTTTTTTTTGAGTTAAAGGTGAAAAGGGATTTTGACCTATAACATTTAAGTAACATTTATATTATTAAAACTTTCACTGGACAGTAAATAAATCCTATTAATATACAGACTCAAATTCAGCTGAACTGGGTTTCTGAAGGTAAAGTTGTACTAAAGTCAGACTAACCTAATATTTCCTATCCAATATAAATGCTAATTATAAAAATTAGAATAAGCAAAACTGAGCAATGTAACATAAAAATTGCTCATTTCATACCGGATCAATGGCACATATTTCAAGAAAGCAAATGAAAACTATTTTTATATAAAATTTCTGATGATTTTATTTCTTAAAAGCACACATGAATAACAAAAACAAAAAAATTTTCCTCAAAATCCTGATTACACTAACACCATGCTGGGGAGGTTTTTTTAAGTTTTGTTTAAAAATGCAAATTAATACCCAAAATTACCTCCGGCTTTGTCAAAGTTTGATTAAATACTCACAAGTATGTTAAAGGTCAGTTCCCAGTTTCACTGCTATGGATTACTCTAACATGAAGTCTCTGTCACCTATTGTGAGTTGTGAAAATCCCCCTGTATCCAATGTGTTTTGTTTGGATTGAGATGGCATGCAGTTGATGGCTGTGACCTTCATGGTGGCTTAGATCCCTGGCTGGCACTGATTTTTGATTTAGTGCCGATCTGCTGCGCTTGTCACAGGCTGCAAGGTGCTTTCCATGCACTAATGGAACAGCTCAAGGGCAGAGGGGCTCAGTAAATGTCTATCTCTCACCAACCACAGGCTAAATAGAGAAGTGAGTTTTCTACATGTGAATGACAGACTCTGAGATTACATGTAAAGGTAATGTAAAGTTTTAAAACCTGACCTGACTTCATAAAAATAACAAGCATTTGCAAAGTGCAAACTCTAAGTTTATTCTGCCTGCTAATGAATATGTATCTACACCGTTAAAATGGAATATTTAACACAAATACTGATAATATATCTTCATTTGGTGGCAGGAAACTAACAATCAGTTGATCCGTCCTTTGGTTCAACTACAGTTGTTAATAAATTCTGCTACTTAATGATGTCTTCAACAGAAAATTGCATATGTCCAAATTTTTTCCTTCTAAGAAAACACAAAATGGTATGATAATTGTTTTAGAAAAAGATAAATTTAGACACAAAATATAACAACTTGGCCTAAGTGTCTTTTAGTCTTAACCACTGAAGGTTACTCCAAACATGCAGTTTAAAAGCACACACAGAGGTAAACTTTGCCTTCTAAATCTACAGGTTACTTGCTTAAGCTGAGAGTAATTCACGTCAAGAAGCACATTAGTAAACACATTTGTGGTATAAGTTACCAAATCCTACTCATTCTTCAAGACTCAGCTTAAATGCTATCTCCTCTAGAGCAATTCTGACTCTCCCAAGAAGTAATTCCTCCTTCCATGAACTTCTTCCTGATATTTGATTTGTGCATTTTTTACTATTATTATTGCTCTTACCTTGTTTAATAGATATTTTCTCATTTTCTGCAATAGCCTATAAGCTCCTTAAGGGCAAGTATTTTATTTTTGTAACCATCACTTTACCTAGCCCTGTGTCTGACGTAAGTGCACAATACATTTTTGCTGAATGCGTGAATTTAAATGAATGATGCATACACGACTACAACATGGTAGCAATCTCTAGTTTGATGAAATTTTAAAGCAGACTTTATCATTAACATTAATGCCTAGCTGACTTCCTAAATCTCTACTTCACAGGTGAATGACACCTCTAACATGCAGAAATCTTACTTTGGAGTTTCTGATTTCTCTGACTCTCTCATCAGCAAAACCACATGCTAGAACTTATTCTCCTCTAAGGCAGCTCTACAGCCAAGCTCACCAAGTCAACACTACTCTACACATATTATTCAGTTCCCTTATATGTATAATAACCCCTACATTTCTTCACCTGACCACACAGTAATTCAAAGGATATAAACTTCACCTATTTCTGATAAATCTTTGAAACCATCCCATGAGAAAGTGCCTTCTCAGTATATTCAGCTACCTTTCACGATCCTTTGATACATTAATTCATCAGCTCTTTACTGAATGCCTACTATGCACCAGGCACTAAAAATTACTTAGGGTATAGTGCTGTACACCTTCAGGAGGTATTGGGCAGTGTGCCATAGAATACCTAAAGCCACTAAAAAACATGTACATCTTATTGAATGGAAAATTAAGTAATTTAAAGCATTATTTTTATACAAATAAACACAGATAAAGTAAGGAATAGAAAGCAAAACTTACATGAATTTTTAAAACATAGGAATTCAAAAAGCTCCCACTTTCAGTAGCTTGTTTCTGATCCCCCTGGATATTCACATTTCTTCTGCCATCAAGATAATGCACTTGAAATTTTTCAATAAATTGTATGAAAGAAAACATATTTTGGAATAAGGAAGTCTTGATTAGAAACCAAGTTACTTCCCTTTCTAATTATGTCTCACTGGATGAGTTAATCATTATGTACCTAAACTGTTCTCATCCATAAAATGCGCATAATACTATTTACCTTTTGGGGTAAATAGTAAAGATGAAATAAGTTAGACAAGTTAATATGACAAGTGCAAAGACAGCACCTACTACATAATAAAGTGATTTTTTTCCTTCCCATTTTCCTCCCCTTGGGAACTTCACTCAACCCCTTAAAAAAGACCTAACAAATCCTAGAGTTCTTATTTCACAGGTCTGCCACTTCAGATCCTTGCACTTGAACCACTGGACAACCAATGTAATAACTTAATCATTAAATTGCATTCTTTCACAATAAATTCATATTCTGCATGTAGAACATCCCATTAAGACTTCGTGGATACTGTTAAGATGATCTACATAGTTCTGTCACCACTTTATAAACTTTCAAAAGACTCCAGTTCAATCATTCTAAGTGGCCTAACTTCTTTGTCCCCCTTGCTGGCTGAAATCTTTTTACTGCCCCACTCTCCAGTGGATAGGGATCGTACCAAGCCCTACTCTAGGCACTCATCTCTCCTCTTTCTACACTTATTCTCCCCAGTGGGAGTATTCACTCTAATGGCTTCAACTACCAATTCTATGCCAGTGACCATAAAATCTTTGTCTCCAGACCAGACCTTTGATTTGCACTCCAGTCTTCAGGTTCTGCTTGGCTCCAGGACATATACTATTAAATGAACTGCCATCCAATCAAGTTAAACTGGCTCACAACTTAGCACACTTTCCTTCAAACTACCTTTCTTCCTCAGAGTAGAAACTTTGAATAATCTTCAACCTTTCTCTCTTTTAAGTCCCCCACAGTCAATCTATCATCAGTTTCCTCCCTTTTTTAAGACATTATTCACATCTGAACAGTCCTTTCCACTCCCTTACCATAACTCTAGTCTAGGGCTATATGCCTAGAGGGTTTTGACATAAAACTCAGATTAGATGAGGAAATAAACACAGAGAGGTTAAATAACTTACCATACTTACACAGTTACAAGTGCAAAAGTTGAAATTCAGAAGGTGGGATTTATTCCTTTTATCTTTTCCTTGTCTGGAACAGTAGTGTGACTAATCTATCACTGGTTTGGAGTATTTCCTTACTGGCTTATTAAGAGACATCATCCTGTATGCTACTGGCTTGTGAAATTATTATAACTCCTACACTGAACTTGTGTTAAATAAATTCTTGGCAAAGACAAAAATAAATAAATAAATAAAGCAAGCAGATATAAAGACACAGGAAGCACATAAGGCCCCCAAACAAGTTGAACTCAAACAGGCCCACACCAAGACATATTATAATAAAAATGGCAAGAGTTAAAGAGAGGATTCTAAAAGCAGCAAGAGAAACACAAAGTGTTCATTATAAGAGAGCCCCCATAAGGCTATCAGCTGATTTCTCTATAGAAACACTATAGGCCAGAAGAGAGTGGCAAGATATATTCAAAGTTCTAAAATGGAAAAATTTGCAGCCTAGAATACTCTACACATCAAGAATATCATTTAAAATAGGAAAAATAAGTGATTTATCCAACAAACAAAAACTAAAAGAATACAGCAATTCTAAACCCATTATAAAAGAAATACTGAAAGGACTCCTTTAAATAAAAAAAGAAGTAAGAAGAACTAGGATAAAGGAAGTCACAACTGGAAAGAAATCACTTAAATAAGCCAGCATACAGATCTAAAAGAAAAAATTCCCTTTGTGACGCAGCAGAAACGAATGCAACTAGTAACCATGAAGTTGCAGGTTCAATCCCTGGCCTCGCTCAGTCAGTTGAGGATCCAGATTGCCATGAGCTGTGGTGTAGGTCACAGGTGCAGCTTGGATCTTGCGTTGCTGTGGCTGTGGTGTAGGCTGGAAGCTGTAGCTCTGATTCAACCCCTAGCCTGGGAACCTCCATGTGCCTAGGGTGTGACCCTAAAAAGGAAAAAACCTACTGTAAATGCAACAATAAACAGAAGAACAGCAAAAGGATAAACACGAAGATATTAAAAACAGACATCAAAATCATAAAATGTGTGGCAGGAAAGAAAGAAAATCTAGACTTTTTTTTATAATGTGTTTGAGCCTACATGACTATCAGGCTAAAGCAAGCAGATATAGGATAGGAAGGGGTTAACTCACTTGAAAAACAGGCCAACCATAAAACAAAACCAGACAACACAATCACAAAAACTAAAAAGAGGACACAAGCATAAAATAAAAGGAAATCATCCAACCAAAAAAAGGAAAGATCAAAAGAGAAACAAAGACTCAACTAGAAAACAAGGTTTAAAATGGCAATAAAAATGTATTTTTCAATACTTATCTTAAATGTCAATGAACTGAACGCTCCAATCAAAAGACAGAGAGTGGCAGACTGGATAAAAAAAAAAAAAGCCTACAATATGCTGCCTACAGAGATTCACATTAGGGCAAAGGACACATCATAGATTGAAAGTGAGGGAATGGAAAAAGATACTTCATGAGAACGGAAAACACAGGAAAGGAGAGACTGCAACATTCACATCAGAAAAAAACAGACTTTAAAACCAAGGCCATAAAGAAAGACAAAGAAGGACACTATATAATGATAAAAGGATCAATTCAAGAAGAGGCTATTACACTAGTCAATGTATATGCCCCTAATATAGGAGCACCCAAATACATACAACAAGCACTAACAGACATAAAACAAGAAATTGATAGAAATACAGTAACAGTAGGAGACTTTAACACCCCACTCACATTCAGTGGACAGATCCTCTGACAGAAAATCAATAAGGCAACAGAGATCCTGAATGGCACAACAGAAAAGTTAGATTTGACTGACATTTTCAGGAAATTACATCCAAAAAAATCAGAATATACATTCTTTTCAAGTACACATGGAACATTCTCAAGGATTGACCACATACTGGGGCACAAGACTAACCTCAACAAATTTAAGAGTTTAGAAATTACCTCAAGTATCTTCTCTGACAACAGTGGGATGAAACTAGAAATCAACCCCAGGAAAAGAAATTGAGAACAAGCTAACTATATAACTAAAAAAACACGCTACTAAAAAACAATGGTCAACGAGGAAATCAAAAGGAAAATTTAAAACACTCAAGAAAATGATAATGAAAACACAACCATTCAAAATTTATGTGATGCCTCAAAAGCAGTCCTTAGAAGGAAGTTCATAGCAATACAGGCCTTCCTCAAAAAAGAAGAAAAATCTCAAATCAACAACTTAACCTACCACCAAAAAGAATTAGAAAAAGAACAAACAAAACCTAAAGTGAGAGGAAGGAAGGAAATCATAAAGATCAGAGAGGAAATCAATAAAATAGGGATTCAAGAAACAATAGAAAAAAATCAATAATACCAAGAGCTGGTTCTTTGAAAAGGTAAAAAAAATTGACAAACCTCTGGCCAGACTCACCAAGAAGAGGAGAGAAAGAAAAACAAAATGAGAAATGAATAAGGAGAAATCTCAATGGATACTGCAGAAATACAAACAAAAAAAAAAAACATAAAAGAATAGTATGAACAATTATATGCCAACAAATTGGACAATCTAGAAGAACTGGACAACTTTCTAGAGACATACAGTCTGCCAAAACTGAATCAAGAAGATATAGATCAACAGAACACACTGATCACTAGAAATGAAATTGAATATGTAATAAAAACACTCCCTACAGGTTTCACAGGTGAATTCTACCAAACGTACAAAGAAGAACTCATACTCATCCTTCTTAAACATTTTCATAAGGCTGAAGAAGCAGGAACATTCCCAAAGACATTCTAAGAATGTCACCTTAACACCAAAACCAGACAAATAAAATTATAGGCCAATATCTTTGGTGAATATAGATGCAAAAATTCTCAACAAAATATAAGCCAACTGAATCCAACAAAACATATAAAAGATGATACACCACGACCAAGTGGGATTCATCCCAAGTTCACAAGAATGGTTCAACATACACAAATCAATCAACATCATACACTGCATTAACAAAAGTCAAAAACTACATGATCATCTCAATAGATGCAGAAAAAGAATCTGACAAAATCCAACATCCATTCATGATAAAAACTCCTACCAAAGTGGGTATACCAGGAAGATAACTTAACACAACAAAAGCCATTTCTGACAAACCCGCAGCCAGTATAATACTCAATGGAGAAAAGCTGAAAGCCTTCCCACGAAAATCTGGAACAAGACAAGGATACCACTCTCACCACTTTTATTCAACAGAGTATTGGAAGTCCTAGCCACAGGAATCAGACAAACAAAAGAAATAAAAGGTAGCCAAACTGGAAGAGAAGAGGTAAAACTGTCACTCTATGTGGATGACATGATACTATATATAGAAAACCCTAAGGACTCAACCCAAAAACTATTCGAACTGACCAGTGAATTCAGCCAAGTATTAGGATAGAAGATTAACATTCACAAATCTGTTGCATTTCTGTATACTAACAATGAAATATTAGAAAAGGGATATAAAAATACAATACCTTTTAAAATTACATCCACAAAAATTAAATACCTAGGAATAAACCTGACCAAGGAGGTGAAACACTTACATGTTGAGGACTATAAAATATGTATCAAGGAAATTAAAGAGGATTCAAAGAAATGGAATGATATTCCACGCTCCTGGATTGGAAGAATATCATTCAAAGGGCCACAGTACCCAAAGCAACCTATGGATTCAGTGTGATCCCTATTAAATTATCTACAACATTTTTCACAGACCTAGAACAAACAATCCAAAAATTTATATGGAACCATAAAAGACCAAGAATCACCAAAGCAATCCTCAGGAACAAAAACCAAGCATGAGGCAAAACTCTCGCAGACTTCAGACACAATTACAGAGCTACAGTAATCAAGACAGTGTGCTACTGGTATAAACACAGACATACAGACCAACAGAACAGAATAGAGAACCCAGAAATAAACCCAGACACCTATGGTCAATTAATTTTCAACAAAGGAGGCAAGAATATAAAATGGAAAATGACAGTCTCTTCAGCAAGTGGTGCTGGGAAAACTGGACAGCTGCATGGAAATCAATGAAACTAGAACACACCCTCACACCATGCACAAAAATAAACTCAAAATGGCTTAAAGACTTAAACATAAGACAAGACACCATCAAAATCCTAGAAGAAAGGAGTTCCCAATGTGGTTCAGAGGAAACGAATCCGACTAGGAACCATGAGGTTGCGATCCCTGGCCTTTCTCAGTGGATTAAGGATCCAGCGTTGCTCTGAGCTGTGGTGTAGGTTGCAGACGCGGATCAGATCCTGCGTTGCTGTGGCTGTGGCGTAGGCCTATTAGACTCCTATTAGACTCCTAGCCTGGGAACCTCCATATGCTGCAGGTACGGCTCTAAAACAACAAAAGACCAAAAAAAAAAAAAATCCTATAAGATTATATAGGCCAAACCCCCTCTGACATCAATCATACAAAGGTTTTCTTACATCAGTCTCCCAAAGCAATAGAAATAAAAACGAAAATAAACCAATGGGAGCTAATCAAACTGACAAGCTTCGGCACAGCAAAGGAAACCATAAAAAAAAA
Source organism: Catagonus wagneri (assembly GCA_004024745.2). Classification (NCBI taxonomy): domain Eukaryota; kingdom Metazoa; phylum Chordata; class Mammalia; order Artiodactyla; family Tayassuidae; genus Catagonus; species Catagonus wagneri. The sequence continues at coordinate 2,132,111 of PVHT020004020.1, forward strand.
AAACTACACAAAGGGAGAAACTAGTTTCAAATGATGCAACTGATAAGGGCTTAATCTCTAAAATATACAAACAACATATATAACTCAATAGCAAAAAAAAACAACAACCCAATTGAATAATGGGCAGAAAACCTAAATAGATAATTCTCCAAAGAAGGTATCAGATAGTCGAGGCATATGAAAAAATGCTCAACATCACTAATTATTAGAGAAATGCAAATCAAAACTCCAGTGAGGTACCACCTCACACCAGTCAGAATAGCCATCATTAACAAGTCAACAAGTAATAAATGCTGGAGAGGCTGTGGAGAAAAAGGTACCCTCCCTTCACTGTTGGCGGTTATGTAAACTGGTACAACCACTATGGAAAACAGTATGGAGGTACCTCAGAAAACTAAATATAGAACTACCATATGATCCAGCAATCCCACTCCTGGGCATCTATCCGGACAAAACTTTCATTGAAAAAGATACATGCACCCCTATGTTCACTGCTGCACAATTCACAACAGCCAACACATGGAAACAACCTAAAAGTCCACCAACAGATGAATGGATTAAGATCATGTGCTACGTATACACAATGGAGTATTAGCCATAAAAAAGAACAAAATAGGAGTTCCCGTTGTAGGGCACAGAACAAATCCGACTAGGAACAATGAGGTTGCGGGGTTTGATTCCTGGCCTCGCTCAGTGGGTGAAGGACCCAGCACTGCCATGAGCTGTGGTGCAGGTAGCAGACACGGTTAGCATCGCTTGTTGGTATAGCTGCAGCGTAGGCTGGGTACCGCTCCAATTTAACCCCTAGCCTGGGAACCTCCATATGCTGCGAGTGTAGCCCAGAAAAAAAGAGACTCTTGTACTAAGTGAATTAAGTCAGAAAGAGAAAGACAAATACCATATGATACCACTTATACCTAGAATCTAATATATGGCAGAAATGAACCTATATCTACAGAAAATGAACAAACTCCTGGACGTGGAGAATAGATTTGTAGTTGCCAAGGGGGAGGGGGAAGGAGTGGGACAGACTAGGAGTTTGGGGTTAGTAGACGCAAACTATTGCATTTGGAGTAGATAAGCAATGAGATCCTATAGCACAGGGAACTCTAGCTTGTGATGGAACACGATGGAGGATAATGTGAGAAAATGAATGTATATATAACTGCGTCCCTTTGCTGTATAGCATAAGTTGACAGAACACTGTAAACAAACTATAATTTAAAAATCTTTTTTAGGAGTTCCCGTCGTGGCGCAGTGGTTAACGAATCCGACTAGGAACCATGAGGTTG
>PVHT020004020.1:2134402-2173245 GCA_004024745.2 Catagonus wagneri
AAAAAAAAAAAAAAAAAAATCTTTTTTAAATAAAATAAAAGCAAAAAAAAGTTGAAATTAAAACTTTGGCAGTCTTTCCAAAGCTTAACTTCTTAATCAATACACCACAGAATCACAGAACATTAGCACCAGAAAGGGTTTTAGTGTCCATCTAGCTCATCTGCCTAGTATTAAGAGGATATTTTCTATTTATTAATCTTTATATGTCTGTTTATTAAAGGCACCTGTTCTCTACTCAATTTCCTATATGTCTTTTAGGCCTCTTTGGATCTCTATTCATATTGATATTACATAACTCTTTAGATGACTCTACATGTACAAATATTAGCTTCACTGATGAGTACCTAACAAAATCTATGACAAATAAAATCCCCACTGAGTCAAACTGTCCATTCTGAAGGGCATTAATGCAGGCCAAGACACATTTTTATTAGAAGAGGGTTTCCTTTTCAGTATTTTGGGGACTTCATTGCCATTTTTTTTAGTAAGAAAGGAATTTGTTAAATGAGTATGTTGGGGTCATGTGGTACTATCTGTGTGTGAGTGTATTTAGTTGGCAGTGGGGTGGGGGACATAAGGGGCTAAAAGAATATGCTTTTGAAAGTAGATACCAAAATCTGTTTATGTCAGGGTAATAAGTGACTTGTTTTCTATTCTGTTTATATTGTTTTCTATCCTGTTTACATGTTGTATACTTCCTCTGACACACTTCTGACACCGAGGCACGCTATATAACTCGGGGTGTGTGAATTGACCACAATCAAAATCTGAGCACATGTTTAGGCCTAGAGGGCTGGTTTTCCTGACGACATGATCTGAGGGGCACCAGAAGTCACTAGAGTTAAAGGGCACTCCATGTGATAGAATAAGACACTTCTATCACCTCATGTCAATGGTAAAAAAGATCTAACATTCAGAGGAGAGTCCAATATGGTAGCATATGAACCAGATTTCATATTTTGAGCCAGACATGTTGAAAATTTGAGCCACTAAAATGCTAAAAAAACAAGTGAGGTAGAGAGAGAGTCCATTGCTCCATTTATACACATATTGGCTTCCACATACTTAGAAGTGGCTCTACTAGAACAAATAATAAATAACTCTGGATTTTTCACGCTTTGAAGCTTTGAAACAGCATGAATAATTAAAACCTACATATAAAACCAAAATTTAATTTTAGCCAACATATAAGGACATCTCCCCCTCAGTGAAGCTTTTATATTACCTAACAGAATGACTGGCTTGTATTTCAGTTTTTAGTCTTCTCTTGTACACCTTCTAGGGTTCTTGGATAGGGGCTATTAAGCCACTGGAAAAGAAATCTTGCACTCCTACCTTGTCCTCTAGAGCCAACTAACTACCATCTATGCATTTGCAAAATAGCTGGCTGATTCTAGTGTTGAAACAGGACTATTACTTTCTTCCTCACAGAGCCACTTGATCCATAAACATGGCAACACAGCAGAGTTAGTATAAACCTCTTATTCCAAAGAGCAGTGCAAATATTAAAAACAGTTCCACTCATGAAATAAGTTTTAAGTGGCATCTTTATAGATTAATTATGTACTGAAGTAAATGTGATACAGATACGCTAAACCACCTACTAAAGAAAAAATCAAGACTTGGAATTACTGCTATTCTGAATCACCTAAGAATCTTGTTTAAAATACAGATTCCTCAAATTTCCCTCTGAAGAGCCTGACATAATAGATTTGGGCCAAAGAATGTGCATACTCAAGAATGTGCATTAATATGTACTAATAAGGACCCCACACTCCTCACACCTACCCCACCCCAGTGATTTAGATATGGAGGGCTCATGGACCACACTTTGAAAATCAATGCCTAGAGCATAAAAAAAGAGCTGGTTCCATATGCAAGAGCTCTTTTTTGAGGTGTTTTTCTGGACCTACAACCCCCAGGCGAGATGAGTCTTTATCAGCTATGCTGACTTACAGACCATGTTAAAGATCCAATACATACTTCCTCTAAAGCAAGAGGTGATAAAAACATTGCTTTCTGGGTGTATGAAGGTTTAAAGTGTAGCCTCAAAGGCTGCCTAAGGGCAAGATCAGGATTATGGATAATGAAATGTACAAGACAGTGATACTGTCCAGCCAGAATATGATTCTGCCATGCTCTGATCTAGACAGAAAAAGCAGCTGCTGAGGCCAAACCATGACAAGGGCTATTTTTGCCTGACATTGGAGAATTTATTCAAGAACAGTTCCCCTTTGTGCCAAGATTTCCACTGTACAGCTGCAAAGGTTGTTTAGTCCTTGGTTCAAACTTTCTCAAGTGCCTAAAATAAAGGTAGTCATTCTTCCTGGAATTGTGGACTCATATGATAACTCTGCTAGCTGGGAACAAAACTTCTGGTCCCTATTTCCTCTGGTCCATACTCTTTGAAGAGTGGTCACTTGGTGCTAACTATAAATTACACAAGTAACAACTCCCAGCACCAATATTATGATTTGCGGAGAAGATGATTTCCCTTAATGTTCCCATAGTTCACAAGGGTCTTTGTGAGGATTAAACAAGATAATATCCATGAAAGCATTCTGCATACTCTCAGATGCCATGAAAACACTAGAAATTATTAAATAGTATGTAGCAGAAAGGATTCAAACTGTAAACATCCAACAAGGAAGGTTACTCTAAATACAGAAGTCAATCAACACACTGTGCTCTCCTAGATAAGTTTCTCTTTGTGTGTTTGGCTTTCCCCATGCCTAATCTGGGAGCACAAACAGTATACGTTACGTGTGCTACATTTCTGTGGACTGTGGCAGAAAAACCCTGAGCTAGAAAATAAAATTGTTCTGTCTTCATTTCAGCAATTACAGTCTGTAATGTCATGGAGTGTTTCCAGGCAGAGGCATCTCATCAGACCTCCCCATATCACTGTGCTTTACCTTTCTCGGGTTCTTTCCCACCATGTGAGCACTTTGACATATTGTGGATTATGCTCTCAGGTTCTTTCATCAATTTAACATTAAAATTCCTGTGAAATATTAATGAAATAATGTTAAAAAAAGAAAAATGTTCCTACAATACTGCAACATTTTAATGCCTCATTAAAATCATTAGCAATGCTAATACTAAAGAACTTACTTCATCTTTCAAGGAGCCAAAAAATAAATCATAATAAAATGTTTGTTAATGTTACATCTGGAGAAATAAATTATACAATGCCTTTCTATATAGGCTTTACATGTTCTAAAAATGACATACTAAGGTCATACTATTAAGTATATGCAACTAGTTTTTTCCTATGGAAACTCACATTGTATTACTTTATAATATTCATTAAACACTGTGAATATTGTTTGTGTTTTTCATTTATGAGAAAAATATATGGTGTGCCTATCTACCAGCCAGTACTCTCATGGACTCAGGTTGCAAACAATGACATGCTTCACTGACCTGAATGACTTACAAAAGCCATTTATATTCAGGACTCTCATTTATGCTATCTTTAAAAATGAGTAAGAGACATATATTAATAGCAAGAAACGGGTAGGATGACTGCATCACTACCCATCTCCAGACTTACTGCAACACTTCATTCTCCATCAGTTGAACTGACATGCGAATGTAAATGTCGTATATAATAGTCATATAAAATTTTACTACATGAGCGACTTAGGCAAGTGCGACAGTTTTCTTCTCTTTGTTGACCAACTTTTATTCGGAAAGTAAAGAGGTTTAATGACATAGCGAAGTCCTAGCTAGTTTGTTACCAAAGGAAATCTTTCACAGTCAACTAGGGTAAGCAGCAGAAGCGTGTTCTCTCAAATTAAATCTAAATATCCTGGGGTGGGGGTGGGGGTAGGGGGGTTGCACAGTACCATATATAGCCTCCACATACAGACAGACCCAGAAAATCTTGGGAACTTTTCTTTCTCAAAATAATCCAGTGTGCAGTAATGTAAATGTACAGACAAAGACATAACAAACAAAACAAATGAAACAAAAACACTACACATAAAAGTGTTTCCATATCGGAGTTCTCTTTGTGGCTCAGTGGTTAACGAATCTGACTAAGAGCCATGAGGTGGCGGGTTCAATCCCTGGCCTTGCTCTGTGGGTTAAGGATCCAGCGTTGCTGTGAGCTGTAGTGTAGGTTGCAGACGTGGCTCGGATCCCGCGCTGCTGTGGCTGTGGCGAAGGCCGGCAGCTACAGCTCCTGTTAGACCCCTGGCCTGGGAACCTCCATATGCCGTGGGTGCGGCTCTACATAAAAGGCAAAAAGATCAAAAAAAAAAAAAAAGTGTTTCCATATCTCCCTTGACAAAAATAAGCAACAGGAAACCCAGCCAAATCCAATCTTTCAGCCATAGCTATTTGATGCCTCATTCTGTTAGAAATTAATACTTGCCAAACAGCAAGATTTTCACTTGGGCCCGATTTTTCTTGGGCTCTCCATCATGGGCTGTACTATTTGAATGTTTCTTTAGGGGTAAATGTTATCCATGGATTTATATTATTTTCTCATGAAAAGATATCAAGCAAATGTCCATTATTATTTACTATTAATGATTATCCTTGTTATTCTAATCATTATTTGACTAAAAGATGATTGTTCTCATTCAATGGGGAGAATACTGGGCTTTGGGTACAGTTGCTAACAAGTGAGAGCAGAACAACTGTTTGGAAAAAGCACTTGCCAAGTAGGGTGGAGAGATGAGATTATGCCTTATTATGTCATATAGCATGTACTATGTCAAAGATGTTGCTAATTTTACATTAGTGTATGTAATCCATAGTGCTGAAATTTTATATAAGCATAGCTAGGCAATTTTTTAAAGAAAACATAATCCTAAATTCTTAAAATCCAAGGATTTAAAGGCATGAGTTCTAAATCAGAGTACCTAATTCAGCACTTTCAATTCAAATTATAATTTAGTCTAGATAAACAGTTAAGGATTTTTTTAATTACATATTTAAAACATAAGGAAGCTCTAAAAATGATAAAATCATTCATTAAAAACTTCAGCTACATCTTAGACCCTTAGCCATCCATCTCTTCAAAGAGCAAATTAATTGTTCCAGTCTAGTAAGCAACAAAAGAAATAGTCGACAAAGGGTGAAATATGAACATCAATGGTAAGTTTTGAATTTACCCTATTTATCTTGAATGTAAGATCTCATGACCCACTAAAACTCAGTTCACAGTGTTTTATGAAAAATAATGGCTGAAATTGAATGTCTTAATTTACATTTAATGCAATTAAGAATGGTTTAAATTATGACTGATGAACAGCACACACAGATGTCAGTCAGTTTCATCAGAATAAATTGAAGTCAGTGTCAATGAATGCTCTACTGATAAATCCCACTTTACATAAAATTAATAAAAATAAGGAAATATAGTCCTTAATTAATTGCAAACAGGTCTTGGAATTCCCCTGAATTTTCGGAGGGAAACTTATGTAACTAAGAAAACCAGAGCAATGTTTAGAAAAGGTTTGTTTTGTTTTGTTTTTTTCTTAATAGTGACTATCAGCAAACAGTTCTAAAGAGTTATAGAATACAAACTTCTACAAAGAATTATGCAAATATTTGTGGTAGGAGGACAGAAGAGAAGGAGAATTGGAGCGTGAAGAAGAAGGAGAGGAGGGGGAGGAAGAAGAGGAGGGTGAGAAAAAAGGAGGAGAAAGAGGAAGAAGAAGAGAAACTGAAATAGCATTTGTGAAATAAATGCATTTGGCAGCACCTGTTTCAGGTGGCTGTCCTTCCAAGTTTCCTCAGTCAGTCTAAAGCATAATACTGGGTTCACATCTTGCTTTACAATATTTCCCCAAGTTTTTGCTGTAACCGATGCTCTCCTCCTTCAATCTTTTAATGTCATGCTAGAAAGACTGTGGACACAACTGCCATATGGGTTCTTAGTTTATCAACATCACTCTCTTTCTCCATGGTAGACCCTGAAGCTTTGTGGACTGCAGCAGATGTTGCTGCTTTTAAAGTTAATAGAAACTTTATGGACCATTTTTCACTCTCTCTTCCAGGAGCAAGTGTCAATCGTAGTTTTTAACAAAACCTGAATTCTTGGCTCAAGTACTAATTGCCATTAATGTGTTTAATTCCCAATTCTCAGTGAAGGGGGGGAGTGTTTTTCCATGGAAGAAACTGAGTTAATCTTTGCATTCTTAGGACCCGAATAAGCCAGAAAAATGCTATACTTCTGGGCCACACAATTCTGCAAGCACCCATGGAATGTCCAAAATCAAGTTTCTCTAAGCAAAAAACATGAAACTCAAAAAAATAAGGAAAATTGGGAGTTCCCGTAGTGGCGCAACAGGATCAGCAGTGTCTCTGGAGTGCTGAGAAGCAGGTTCAAGAGCAAGCTGGCAATGCCATAGCTGCAGTTAGGTCACAACTGCAGCTCGGATCTGATTCCTGGCTTGGGAACTCCATATGCCACAGGGTGGGGTAAACAAAGAAAAAAAAATGGGAAACTGTCAAGGAAGACAGGCTAAAAAAGATGACAGGAATATTCACCTTAAAATGCTATCTTAAGGAGTTCCCGTCGTGGCTCAGTGGCTAACGATACGACTAAGAACCATGAGGTTGCAGGTTCGATCCCTGGCCTTGCTCAGTGAGTTAAGGATCCGGCGTTGCCGTGAGCTGTGCTGTAGGTTGCAGATGCGGCTCGGATCCCGCGTTGCTGTGGCTGTGGCGAAGGCCGGCGGCTACAGCTCCTGTTAGACCCCTAGCCTGGGACCCTCCATATGCCGCAGGTGCAGCCCTAGATGAGGCAAAAAGACAAAAAAAAAATGCTATCTTAATAATAACAGCAACCACTATTCCTATTACTACTTGTACAGCACTTTAGAAGCAACAACGTATTTCCATTGTGAAACATATTACTTTTTAACGTTATTCTATCCATTTCACAAATCAGTGAAGTACTGAGAAATTAAGAGACACAGCTAAGAAGCAGCAATGCTCAAATGTAAAGCCAGGTCTTCTGACTCTAAATCTCCTGTTCAAAATTTTTTGCATGTATCTGCTCTAGCTATGTGAATTAACAGCAACTTGAAAAGCTTCCAAGAGCATTCAGTATATAAATGGAAACCCTTACACACTGTTGGTGGGAAGGTAAAGTGTACAGCACTATGAAAAACAGTAAGGATGTTCCTCAAAAAATTAAAAATAGAGGAGTTCCAGCTGTGGCACAGAGAGTTAAGGATCCAGTGCTGTCCTTGTGGCAGCACAGGTTTGATCCCCAGCCCCGTACAGTGGATTAAAAGGAACCGGCATTGCCATGGCTGTGGCTCAGATCTGATCCCCAACTTGGGAACTTCAGTATGCCATGGGTGCACACATAAAAAAAATAAATAAAAATAGAATTATCATATGGTTCAGCAATTCCACTTCTGGGTGTATATCTGAAGGAAATTAAATCACTGCCTCAAAGATCATCTATACCCTCACGTTGATTACAGCATTATGCACAATAGCCAAGACATGAAACAATCTAAGTGCATGATGACAAGTGAATGTTTAAAGAAAATGTGGCATACTTATACAGTGGAATATTATTCAGCCATAGAAAGAACAAAGTTTTACCAAATTAAACCTGGAAAATAATGATGGATACGTTCAAAAGATTAATGAGCTGTAGTTCCCACTGCAGTGCAATGGGCTCAACAGCATCTCTGCAGCACCAGGACCCAGGTTCAATCTCTGGCCTGGCACAGTGAGTTAAAGGATCCGGCACTGCCACAGCTGTGGTGTAGGTCACAACTGCTGCTAGGATCTGATCCCTGGCCCAGGAACTCCAGGTGCTGTGGAGTGATGAAAGAAAGAGTGGGAGAATGGAAGGGAAGGGAAAGAAGAAAGTTAGTGAGTTATAAACATTTCCTTTCTCCTGAAAAAGAAAGAAAGAAAGAAAGAGAGAGAGAGAGAAAGAGAGAGAGAAAGAAAGAAAGAAGGAAGGAAGGAAGGAAGAAAGAAGGAAAGAAAGAAAGACCTTCCATTTGTGAAAACATAGAGGAAATTTGAGGGCATTATGCTAAGTGAAGTAAGTCTGACACATAAAGACAAGTACTATATAATCTCACTCATACATGGAATCTAAAATATTTGAACTCATAGCAACAGAGAGAAGACTGGTAGTTGTACTGGGTATAAGATTAATGAGTTCGAAGGATCTCATGTACAGCCTAGTGACTATTATTAACAGTACCATGTCATACACTTACAAGTTACTAGAGAGTAGGTCTTAAAATTTCTTACCACAAAAAAGTGATAATTCTGTGAGGTGAGAGTTTGTTAACTAACCTTAACGTGTTAATCATTTTAATATATACATGCTATACACCTTAAACTTACACAATGACAATGTTTGATGTCAATTATATCTCAATAAATCTGGGAAAAATTTATATGAAAAAGAGTATTAAGTAGTTATTGCTGCTTTACAAGAACTATAAACATCAAAAATGTTAGTTCAACGGGGTTTTATTTTCCTATTTCATGTTATAGATTTTTAATCCAAGTTGGAACTCCTAACATCTAATAAGTAACACTGAGTAATTATAGACATTTCCCATCAACAATTTTTACCTAACAATTTCTTAATTTTCTGACTTAATTTGAGGGTAAGTAAAGATAAGCCCAGTCTTATAGAAAATGAATAGGTAAAGTCATCAAAAGTACTTTAAAAATTACCTATCAAGAAACATCTTCCTCACTATTCTGACATTTTACTATTTCAGAAATTTTTACAAAGCAAATATTTACAAAGCAAGGCAAAATTTCTCAAAGTATTCAATTTCATTTAAAAAAAACTCCTCACACTAGTTTCTTGGCACTTTTTTGACAAAAACATCTCTGGCAACTGAGGTTTTCAGTAACTGTATTTGATTTTCAGTGCGTATCTTTCATCAGATCAATCCAGCCCCCAAAGTGATATATGAAATGGGGTCTTTTTGTGTGCACGAAGAAGTAAGCAGTTCCTATATATTTCCCCTGCTTTTTCTTTCTAATCTTCCTCTCCTATACCAAACTGAAAAGCATGCATGCATGCATGCATTTATTTATTTATTTATTTATTTATTTTGCCTTTGTGTCGTTTTAGGGCCGCATCACGGCATGTGGAGGTTCCCAGGCTAGGGGTCTAATCGGAGCTGTAGCTGCCGGCCTACACCACAGCAACAGAAACGTGGGATCTGAGCTGAGTCTGCAACCTACACCACAGCTCATGGCTATGCCAGATCATTGACCCACTGAGCAAGGCCAGGGATCGAACCCACAACCTCATGGTTCCTAGTCAGATTCGCTAACCACTGCGCCACGATGGGAACTCCCTGAAAAAGCATTTACTCACAATTGCAGGGGTACCACAGAGCCACCGTTCAGATGTCACTGCCTCAAAGAACTCAGAATTAAAGGTCTTTTCTTATCCAGGCTAGAGCTGTTTCTACTACTTTTGCCCAGCCACCTACAAGGCTTAAGGATATCAAGAAACCAAAGGATCTTAAGAGACTGAACCAGGCACAAGTACTGGATTTGTCTTTATCTACTGCAAGATTCTCCTAATTTAATGAGTTCTTAAGAACACTACTAAAACACTCATAGGTCCTAATCAATACAGAAATTACAGAATGTAGAACTTCATTCCTATTCTCTAAACTTGAAGAAGGGACTCACAGAAGAAACAAATATCCAACTTACCCCCAAGTTGCTAAGTGTGGTAAATGTTCCCCTACCAACTCTTTATGGTGCCTCCTTCTTTTCCAGGCTGAGGAATTGTTCTGCAAGTGGGCAAAGAATTTCCAACTATAGCTACTAATGTCCACCCAGCATTAACTCCAAAGTTCAGAAGTAGATCTCAGCAGTTTTACAGGAACTGGGAGGGATCAGAGGGGGGAAAGATTTGAAAGAGACTGAGCTAGGAGTTCCCGTTGTGGCTCAGTGGTTAACGAATCCAACTAGGAACGATGAGGTTTAGGGTTTGATCCCTGGCCTTGCTCAGTAAGTTAAGGATCCGGCGTTGCCGTGAGCTGTGGTGTAGGTTTCAGACACAGCTCGGATCCCGCGTTGCTGTGGCTGTGGCATCGGCCACTGGCTACAGCTCCAATTAGACTCCCAGCCTGGGAACCTCCATATGCCGCCAGTGCAGCCCTGAAAAGACAAAAATACAAAAAAAAAAAAAAAGAGAGAGAGAGAGAGACTGAACTAAAAAATTTTCATCAGAATTAGATGTGGTCACAGCAGCATCGAACACACTCCCACCCTTCCCCCTTCCAATACCTCTGCCTCAACACCTCTCCGAGCAACATTTAAACTAGTTTGTAGGAAGAAAACTGTATCCTCTGTTTTTGACCCAATTTTCATATCTAACACAACAGGCAATATTCTAGGAGTGAGAACCAAGGTCTAATTATCATGTGCTACCTCCCCCACCATCTACACCTCATGGAACCCCAGGTAAAGAGACATGGTGCAACAAAATTCCTTTTCAATTAAAATTTCTTTGTGGACAGTGATTGTATTTAGCAAACTGGTTTCTGACTTCACCTTTTTCTCGATTCCAAACTTCTAGAGACATATCAAGTGTACAGCCAGCAGTTAAGAAGGGAGGAGGTCAGATATTGTAAGTATTCAGTGTGGATGACATACAAGCTAATAAACACTGTGTAGGTTTTTTATGTACATTTTTTCATTTGACTTTAAGGGATCATTACTCAATGTTATTTCTCATATTGAAGAATCTAAAGCTAACGCTTTGACTTGATTTTAAAGACTGAATTTTTTCTGCTGGTATAAATAGTATGGACACAGTAAAAGTACTTGAGAGAGCCTAATGAACCATTTCTTACACCCCATTACCTTTAGTCTGATATGACTGAGAGTGCAGGCACTAATTACCCTCTCTTTCACAGACACTGACATAGATCTACAGTAGGTCTTAAAACACAATTTCCCATACAACTCAACATTTCCTTGCATAGCACATTCCTATATTTTTCTTATTATTACACTTTAAATGGTAAAAGCCAAGTTCTTATCTTCCTACAACTTTCCTAAATAAAACGGCATATACAGTTAATGACACCACCTAATTTCCAGAAACCAAACATAAAATTATGCACAACTAGAAATGAGGATTTTTTTTTTAATTACAAAAATCACATTTAGGAGTTCCCATCATGGTGTAGTGGTTAACGAATCCGACTAGGAACCATGAGGTTGCAGGTGTGATCCCTGGCATCCTCAGTGGGTTAACGATCTGGCGTTGCCGTGAGCTGTGGTGTAGCTTGCAGATGCAGCTCAGATCCTGCCTTCCTGTGGCTGTGGTGTAGGCTGGCGACTAACAACTCCGATTAGACCTCTAGCCTGGGAACCTCCACACGATGCAGAGGTGGCCCTAAAATGACAAAAAGGCAAAAAATACACTTTATAAAAGCCTCTGTCCATGGAAGAATGGCCTGAAATGCATTTAGAAAATTAAAAAACAAAAATAACTTATTTCTTACTAGGATATTAATTTATTGACTAATTGTTTAAATATGTTAATATACTTAAGTACAGTGAGTATAAACTGCAGTATAATGTCTGGAATAATGAACATATTTTCTCCCAGCATTATACCACTCTAACTTGTGAAGAAATCTAGTTTCTGAAAGAAAGAGAGTCAAAGTTGATACCTATATCAGATTTGAAACAGAAACAGGAAAGAACTTCACAACGATATAATTTAGAGACCTGTAAGATATATTTGAATGTAGACAATTCTTTAGGATATTATATACATTTATGAAGGAGATAGGTGAGAAAAGAGCAAACCATCTGATTTTAGCAATATAAGCCTCCTTCTCAACTACACGTTGAAGAGTTTGGATAAGGATTTTAATGGTAGGAGGGAAAAGTTGTTTATTATACAGCAAAAACAAAAAAAAATTAAGTGTGGGAGAATTGAGCAGAGATCTCAGTTGGTATGCCATGGCAATCAAATGAGTTACTGGTGTGCTCAAGATACTGAAGCCCTCAGGGCAGTCTGGCAGGAGCATTTGATACCAGTTTTAAGAAGCTGTTCACCCAGTGTGCAGGATATATACCATCCCTTTATTTATTTATTTATTTTCTTTCTGTATGTCATCATGTAGGAAAAGCCTGGGAGACATTACACAAGAGAAACTTGTCAATTCATGGGATAACCTTGCTGAAGAACTGAGACTCTTCTCATAGAACCAGGTATGTCAGTACACATATATGTTAGTATACAGTTATCATAAGATTGGCAAGATTCATTTTCAGTACCACCCGTCACATTTTAATGTAGTAAAGGAAGAAGAGCCTAACAAATGGATCAAGTATACAAAATCCTTCATCCCAAGGATGATGAAGTGACAAAGTTCACGTCTGTGGTTCCCTGGGTATTCAGGCCACACAGACAGGTAGGTAGTCAGTTGTAAGGGATCAAAATGAACTTCATCAAATGGATGAAGTCTTCCACACATCACAGGTAGAGACTGAGTAGCACTCTCCTTTGTAAATTCTTATCACTTTGTACATATTTCATAGCATGTCTTAAATAGTAAATAATTATTTGCTGTGTGTCAAAAAAAATCCATATTCTCTTTCCTTCTTTATCAGAATCCTTTTATCTATGTTCTGCCCCATTCCCCCCCGTATCCTGGAAATTATATTCCTTTTCGTCTTTCTTCTCCTTCTAGGCTCTTTACTTTACATGTAAACATCAACAGTCTACCACATCTTTAACCACTCCCTCACCAACCACATATGCCCTTCTAGCTATCATCATCTCTCTGCTTCCTTTAACATCGAGTTCCTCAAAATAACACTCTACCCTCACTCTCAACATCCTAACGTGCCATTTATTCCTTGACTTCCTCAGGTCTAGTTTCTAGCCCCTGATCAGGCCAAGGTCACTTATGCCCTTTCATCGCCAAATCTTACTTGGCCTCTTAACTACTCCTTCCTTGAAACTCAGGCCTTTTATTCATTCTATTTAACTATTCCCTTTGAAGCTCTTCTCAGCCCTAGATTCCATGAGTTCTCCTCCTAGATCTCTAGCTATCTCAACTAAGATCACTTTACTGTCTCCTCTTCCTATCCTTTAAGAATCAGTGTTAGGTAGATTTCTGTTCATAGTCCTTTTCCCTTTTTTTTTTTTTTTGGTTTTTGCCTTTTGTAGGGCCGCACTCGTGGTATATGGAGGTTCCCAGGCTAGGGGTCTAACAGGAGCTGTAGCCACCGGCCTACACCACAGCCACAGCAATGCGGGATCCGAGCCACATCTGCAACCTACACCACAGCTCACGGCAATGCCGGATCCTTAACCCACTGAGCGAGGCCAGGGATCCAATCCACAACCTCTTGGTTCCTAGTGGGATTCGTTAACCACTGAGCCACAATGGGAACTCCATAGTCCTTTTTCTTTCTTACACCTAACACTCTTCCTGGACAGTTCAACTTGGATTCTCTACAGGTAGCACAACTCAATGTGTCCAGAACTGTAACAATTACCTTTCCTCAGATACTACTCCCTCCTCCTCTCCATAATTCCCATTTTGGTTAGTGGCACCACTATCAGACCAACTACGCAAGCCAGAAGTGTGAGAGTTATATTAAAGTTTCTTATTTGTTTTTGTGGTTAGAAGCAAAAAATAAATTGACCTCAAATTGCATGATAATTATTTTTTTTACAAATGTGACTATTGAAAAGATACTGGGATATTTCACAGACTCAAAAGAAGAGTTGACATTGGAAGTGAAAGAACCAGTGAAGTCACAAACACAGTTCCCAGGGTCTGTCTCTCTGTGTTCTAAGTTTGTTTTGAATTCCCAGGGAAAGAATTATACTGGTGCAATCTGGGTCAAGTGTCACTTGTAGGTCAATCAGCTATGGCCTAAAATTGGAAGAATTTATTTGCAACCCATAAAAGCAACAAAGAATCAGTATCACACCATAAAAACATTCCCCACAAATCAGTATTCTCATTCCACCCCATACCATTCACAAAAAAAGGAAGTAAGGGGGAGAGAGAAGGAGAGAGTAAGAAACAGAGAAAAATGGGTACTACTTTCAAAGCAGGAAATAAGTATCACCAATAAGGTACAAGAAGTTGCTCAATCTCAGTAGTAATCAAGAGATGCAAAACAATAAAGAATAATTTCTTTAAGAGTCCAAAAATAAAACCATACATCTACAAACAACAAATTTTCAACAAGAGTGCCATGACCATTCATGAGGAAAAAATAATCTTTTTGTAAATGATACCAAAACAATTCAATAGTCACATTCAGAACAATGCAGCTGGACCCTTACCTCACACCGTACACAAAAACTATCTCAAAATGTATGAAAGATCTAAATATAAGAGCTAAATTTTTTGGAGTTCCTGTAGTGACACAGTGGAAACGAATCTGACTAGGAACCATGAGGCTGAGGGGTCAATCCCTGGCCTCACTCAGTGGGTTGAGGATCAGCGTTGCTGTGAGCTGTGGTATGGATTGCAGGAGTGGCCCGGATCTGGCATTGCTGTGGCTGTGGCGTAGGCCAGCTGCTACAGCTCCGATTTGACCCATAGTCTGGGAACCTCCATATGCTGTGGGGATGGCCCTAAAAAAAGAAAGCTAAATTTTTTAAACTCCTAGAAGAAAACATAGGATAAGTATTAATAAACTTGGATTTGGCAAAGGAATCTTAGATATGACACCAAAAGCATAAATAACAAAAGAAAAATAAAGTGGACTTCATTAAAATTAGAAACTGTTTAAGCCACAAACAAGTCTTAACAAATTTAAGAATACTGAAATCATATCAAGTATCTTTACTAAATAAACACAACAGCATGCAACTAAAAATCAATTACAAGAAAAAACTAGAAAATAACAAATATGTGGAAGATTAAACAATATGCTACTAAATAGCCAATGTGGCAAAGAGAAATCAAAAAGTATTTTGAGGCTCTGGTCACTGTTGTGGTACAGGTTTGATCCTTGGCACAGGAACCTCCATATGCCATAGGCACAGCCAAAAACCAAAAAAGTATCTTAAGACAAATGAAAATGGAAATACAATATACAAAAACTTTGGGTTGCAACAAAAGCAGTTCTAAAAGGAAAGTTCATAGCAGGAAAGGCCTATGTTAGGAAACAAAGATTCCAAATAAACAACCTAACTTTATATATGATGGAACTAGAAAAGAACAAATGAAACCCAAAGTTAGTAGAAGGAAAGAAAGAACAAAGATCATAACAGAAATAAATGAAAGAGAGGCTAAAAAATTTTTAAATCAATGAAAATCAGAGCCTTTTTAAAAAAAGGATAAACAAAACATAAAATTTTAGCTAGACTCACCAAGGAAAAAGGAGAGAGGACTCAAATAAAAGCAGAATTGAAAGAGGAGACATTAAAACTAGTATCACAGATACAAAGGATCATAAGCAACAACAATAACAGTTATATGGCAAAAAAAACTGGACAGTCTAGAAAAATTGGATCAATTCCCCAAAATATCCAACCTGCCAAGATTGAATCATGAAGCAACAGAAAATCCAAACAGATCAATTACTAGTAAGAAAAGTGAATCAGTAATTCAAAACCTTCCAACAAGCAAAGTCCAGAACTAAATGGCTTCACTGGTAAATTCCACCAACTTTAAAGAATTAATACCAATCCTTCTCTTTCAAAAAAAAACAGAAGAGGAGGCATCCAGACTCATTTTATGAGACCAGTCATTATCTAATAACAAAACCAGACAAGGACACTAGGAGAAAATTACAAGCCAATATTCCTGACGAATACAGCTGCAAAAATCCTCAATAAAATATTAGCAAACAGAATTCAATAATACATTAAAAAGATCATACACTATGATCAAGTGGGATCTATTACAGAGTGGTTCAACATCTACTAATCAATGTGGTAACTCACATTAAAAAAATGAAGGCTTAAAAACATAATCCTCTCAATGGATATGGAAAAAGCATTTGATAAAATTCAACATACTTTCATAATTCAAAAAACTCAAAAATTGGTTACAGAAGTAATGTACCTCAACATAATAAAAACTGTACATCAAAAAATTTTGTCATCAACATAGTGAAAAGCCAGAGTTCCCTGGTGGCTCAGTGAGTTAAGGATCCTGTGTTGTTACTTCACGGCTCAGGCTGCTGCTATGGCATGGGTTCAATCCCTGGCCTGAGAACTTCCAGTGCAGTGGACGTGGCCAAAAAAAAGTGAAAATCCAGCTCACATAACTGAAGAACACATCTACAAACAATTTATCTGATAATGGTATAGTATCTAGAATATATAAATAATTCTCCTTTTTTTTCTTTTCAAAGCCACACCCAGGGCAAATGGAAGTTCCCAGGCTACAGGTCAAATCGGAGGTGCAGCTGCCAGCCTATGCCACAGCCACAGTAAAGCGGCGGGGGGAGGGGTCATAGCAGCATCTGTGACCTACACCACAGCTCACTGCAACACTGGATCCTTAAAGCACTGAGCAAGGTCAGAGATCAAACCCATGTCCTCATGGATACTAGTCGGGTTCATTACCACCATGGGGCCTTCAAAATATACAAAGAATTCCTATAACTCCATAACAAAAAGACAACCCATTTAAGAAATGGCCAAAGGACTTAACATTTCTCCAAAGAAGATATTTAAATGGCCATCAAAAGCACATAAAAAATGCTCAAGTCATTTGAGAAATGGAAATCAAAAACAATGATACCATTTCACACCAACTAAGAGGGCTATAAAAAATTGTTTTTTATGAAAAACAGCAAAGTTTGGCAAGGATATAAAAAAGTTAGAACCCTTGTACATTGCCAGTAGGAATGTAAAATCACTCAGCTCCTACAGAAGTTTGGCAGTTTCACAAAAAGTCAAAGAATTACTGTATAACCTAGCAATTCCACTCTTTAAGTATACATTTAAAATTACCATGTACTCAAACACTTGTATACCAATGTTTGTAGCAGCACTATTCTCCATGCCAACTCCATTCTACAGTATATATTGTAGCTTTGTAATTTTATATCTAGTAGCATAAACCTTTTAATTTTATCATTTAAGATTATCAGAGGTATTCACTTTAGAATCAGCATATCAGGTTTTAAAAAAAGCAAGCTTCTAGCATTTTGATATTACATTTAAAAAAAAAAAAACCTGCTGGGATTTTTACTTGGATTGCTTTGGATCTATAGATAAACCTAGGGGAAATGAGACTGTCTTCCAACCTATCTACTTATTTATATATGTCTCTCAAGAAACGTTTTCTAGTTTTCTCTGGAAAGACCTTTTACATCACTTATGTATTTGACGTTTTCAGTGGTATTGCAAAAGCCAGCATTTAAAAATTTCACTTTATAATTGTTCACTGGGAGTACATAGAAATATAATTGATTTTTGCATTTTGATTGTGTTAAATTTGCTAACAGTTTATCTGTACTTTTAAAACTTTGTGCATATACAATTATATCATTTATGAACAGTGACAGTTTTGTTCCTCTCCAATTCTTATAATCTTAACTTTTCTTCTTGTATAGTAATGAGGTCTTTAAGACCTCAGTATAATTTTTAACATTTTTATTTTTTCCATTATAGCTGACTTAGAGTGTTCTATCAATTTCTACTATACATCAAAGTGACCCAGTCATTCATATATATATATATGTGCGTGTGTGTGTGTGTGTGTGTATATATATATATACACATATATATATACACATACATATATATACGCTTTTCATCACATTATCCTACATCACATTCCATCCCAAGTATTACATAGAGTTCCCTGTGCTATACAGCAGGATCTCATTGCTTATCCACTCCAAATGCAATAGTTGTGCATCTATTAACCCCAAACACCCAGTCCATTCCACTCCACCCCCTCAGCAACCACAGGTCTGTTCCCCAAGTCCATGAGTTTCTTTTCTGTGTAAAGGTTCATTTGTGCAGTATACTAGATTCCAGATATA
Organism: Catagonus wagneri; assembly: GCA_004024745.2. Taxonomy (NCBI): domain Eukaryota; kingdom Metazoa; phylum Chordata; class Mammalia; order Artiodactyla; family Tayassuidae; genus Catagonus; species Catagonus wagneri. The sequence continues at coordinate 2,152,379 of PVHT020004020.1, forward strand.
AGTTACATCATATGGTATTTGGCTTTATCTTTCTGACTGACTTCACTTAGTATGTCTCTAATTCCATCCACACTGCTGCAAATGGCATTATTTTGTTCTTTTTCATGGCTGAGTAGTATTGCATTCTATATATATATACCACATCTTTTTAATCCATTCATCTGTTGATGGACATTTAGGTCGTTTCCATGTCTTGGCTATTGTGAATAATACTGCAATGAACACACGGGTGCTTCTATCTTTTTCAAGGAAAGTTTTGTCCTCATATATGCCCAAGAGTGACACTGATGGGTCATATGGTAGTTCTATATTTAGTTTCTGAGGTACCTCCATTTGCTGGAAAAGCTTATTCAATGGAGTTACATACTTCTCACTTAATGTTTAGAATTCACCAGTGATATCGTCTCAAACTTAAGATTTCTTTTTGAGAAGTTCTTCTAATAAGACTTTTTTTTTTTTTGGCCACATTTGTGGCATGCAGAAGTCCCCAGGTCATGGATCAAACCCACAGCACTGCAGTAACCAGAGCCAGAGCAGCGACAACACCAGATTTTTTTTTTTTTTTTGTCTTTTGTCTTTTGTCATTTTAGGGCTGCACTCGCGGCATGTGGAGGTTCCCAGGCTAGAGGTCTAATCGGAGCTACAGCTGCTGGCCTATGCCACAGCTACAGCAACGTGGGATCCAAGCCGCGTCTGCAACATACACCACAGCTCCCGGCAACGCCGGATCCTTAACACACTGAGCGAGCCCAGGGATCGAACCCGCAACCTCATGGTTCCTAGTCGGATTCGTTCCTGCTACACCACGATGGGAACTTCTCAATTTCTTTTACAGAAAATATAGCTGACACAGTTCCCATCATGACTCAGTGGAAACCACTCTGACTAGTACCCATGAGGACACAGGTTCAATTCCTGGCCTTGCTCCGTGGGTTAAGGATCCAGTATTGCCATGAGCTGTGGTATAGGTCGCAGACACGGCTCAGATCCCAAGTTGCTGTGGCTGAGGCATAGACCAGTGGCTACAACTCTGATTTGACTCCTAGCCTGGAAACCTCCATATGCTGCAGGTGCGGCCCTAACAAAAAACAAAACAAAAAATTAGAAAATACAGTTGAATTTTTCATTCTTCATTTCATTTTGGCAAATTATTTTTTTCAATATGTTTTGTTAAAATTTTCAAATTTGTAAGTTAAAATATATACAATATCCTTTTATCATCTTTTTTGACTTTTTTTTGTCATTTTAGGCCACAGCAACACAGCATCCGAGCCGTATATGTGACTTACATCACAGCCCTCGGCAACACTGGATCCTTTGATCCACTGAGAAGGCCAGGGATCGAACCAAAATCCTCATGGATACTAGCTGGATTTGTTTCCACTGTGGCACAATGGAACTCCCTCATTTATTATTCTTTTATCAGTTTCCTTAGCAATTACAACATGCATCCCTATTAATCTACTACAGATTAGTATTTTTGCCATTTCCCAGACCATGCAAGAACTTTACAACACTTTAACCATCCCACATTTTATGCTATTTTTGAAATGTATTTATTTCTAGGCCCATTTTAAACCCAATATTACTATTTTGAATAATCCAAAGCCATTTAGTTTTATTCACATATTTACTCTTTCCAGGGCTCTTCCCTTCTTTCTGGTTTACTGTGCTTCCATTCAGTGGTCATCTGCTCTCAGCCTAAAGAAGACTCTTTGAGTGCATGTATGCTGATAATAAACTCAACTGTATCAGACCATGTCTATTTTACCTTCACTTCTGAGGAATTTTCGTTGTATTCAGAATCTTAGGTTGTCGGTTATTTTCATTCAGCACTTTAAAGATGTCAACCCATTATCTTCTAGCTTCCTAACTAAAGAATCAGTAGCTTCCATAGCCAGCAGCCTCTGCACTGCACTTTTTAAAATCTAAACGCCAGGGAGTTTCCGTCATGGCACAACAGGAACGAATCCGACTAGGAACCATTAGGTTGCGGGTTTAATCCCTGGCCTCGCTCAGTGGGTTAAGGATCTGGCATTGCCATGAGCTGTGGTACACTACAGTTCGCAGATGTGGTTCGGATCTGGTGTTGCTGTCACTGTGGTGTAGGCCAGTAGCTACAGCTCCCATTAGACTCCTAGCCTGGGAACCTCCATATATCGCGGTATGACCCTAAAAAGACAAAAAATTAAAAAAAAATTTAAAGATAAAATCTAAACACCATAATAAACCAAATAGTTTTGTTAGGAAGCTAGGCAGACATGAGTGGTCCCACCCCATCCTAGATGGGGTCATGTTTCTCTTTCCTTTCCCCACCTTGACACGGACCAGAACACGCCCAGAGATCTTCCCTTCTGTGGTTAAGGGCTGCTAAGTTCCCAGCCTTATCAAGGCCAAACAGAAAGTCAAAAACACCACTAGGCTTTCCAAACCACCAGCACTGCTTGGTGCAGGTGCACCAAGACTTAAGAGGTGACCCAGAATTACTGGGGGCTCATTATGCCATATTTGTAATAAATAAGTATGGTGGTTTTGCCTCCCCCCCACCTCTGTGGGTTTCGCATGGGTACTTAAGGTAAGCGCTTGCGTACCAGAAGAGAAGTTATAAAATCTAAAGCTGTCAATCACCTTGTCAATCAAATGACTCAAGACACAGGTCAAATGACCCACTGCTCTGAAAAACCAGATCTACCCCCACTGCAAGGCTGTTCTAGTTTCCAGACAGCCTGTCTCAAGTCTCTTCGGGAGCAAACTTTCAGTTTGCTTAATAAACTCCTGCTGCTTGGAACTGCTCTATGTCTCTCTGACTGAGGTACTTCCTTGGGAGGACAAGAACTGAGGAATTGCTATTCTACTGGTAACTGTGTGGCTTTTTCTAATCATGTTTCAATAATTATTCTATAATGCTTTCCTTCATTTTTAACAGTTTTACTGAGATACATTTCACTGACCGTAGAATTCACTGATATAAAAATGTATGTCAATGTTTCTTCATATATTCAGAGCTGTGCAACAGTTACCACAATCTAATTTTAGAACACTTTCGTCCCCACTAAAGAATGTCATTTTAGTGACCTCCATATCAGCTGTCACTCCTTATCCTCCCCCTCCCGACCATTAAGCAACCACTAATCTACTTTCTGTCTCAAAAGATATGCCCATTTTGCCCATTTACAAAAACATAATCACAATACGCAGGCTTCTGTGACTGGCTTACTCACTTGGGTAATGTTTCCAAGGTTCATTCATGTTATAAGATATATCAGTACTTCATTTATTTTCATTGCCAAAGAATATTCCATTGTATGACATACCACTTTTTATTTATCTATTCATCAGTTATTGGGTACTTGTAGGTTGCTTCTACTTTGGGGATTCTATAACTTATGCCAGGATGAACATCTGTGTACAAGATCTGTTTTTGTGTGGCAGTATATTTTTATTTCTCTTGCGTGTATACCTCAGAGTGGGATTGCTGGCGTCACGTGGCAACTCTACATTTAGGTTTCTGAGGAAATGCCAAGCTGTTTTCCAAAGCAGCTACATCACTTTACAATCTCACCCACAATATATGGGAGTTCTGATCACGTTCTCACCAATACTTATGTTCCATTTTTAAAATCACAGCCAGTCTAGTAGGTCTAGAATGCTGTTTTTTTAAAAAAATAACTCTTGCTTTCATAAAACATTTCAGATTTTAAGTTGCTACCATCTTTCTAGAAGGCAATATAATTACATATCAAAAGCCTTAAAATGCCAAAAAAAAAAACCCTTTGATCTAGTGATTTCAGTTTTAGAAATTTATCTTAAGTAAATCATGGATACATATAATGCATAAAAAATTTGCTACAGGAGTTCCCGTCGTGGCTCAGCGGAAACAAATCCGACTAGGAACCATGAGGATGCAGGTTCAATCCCTGGCCTCGCTCAATGGGTTAAGGATCTGGCCTTGCCGTGAGCTGTGGTGTAGTCTGCAGACGCGGCTTGGATCCTGCGTTGCTGTGGCTGTGGCGTAGATCGGCAGCTACAGCTCCTGTTAGACTCCTAGCCTGGGAACCTCCACATGCTGCAGGTGCGGCCCTAAAATGACCAAAAAAAAAAAAAAAAGACAAAAATTTTGCTACGAAGATATTTTCTTTATTTATTATTTTGGGCTGTACCTATGGCACATGGAAGTTCCCAGGCCAGGGATTGAATCCACACCACAGCAGTGACAACGTAGGATGCTTAACCCACTGAGCCACAAGGGAGCCCCTTCAAAGATATTTTCCAGTGTGTTGTTTCTGTAACTCACACCTGTGAGCTAGATAACATCTTTCAATTCCCCTTCCTATGTGCAGTGAGCAATCAAGTGGCCTCCTTGTAATCTGTGGCTTCATTTCTGACTCTGCTGAACTCTCATTCTACTGTACAAACTGTTCCTTTATCACCACTTGTGTTTTGACTCAAACATAAGACATGGCTTTTCTTCATTTCTCCCAACAAAACACTGCCACCAGTGTGCTGGGAGATTCAAATTTTAATGGGAAAAGGCTCATGTTGCTGCATAACTTAAAAATAAGTATACCCCTGTTCTTTAAAAAAAATTCCCTCAATCATTTCTGCCTACTCATGCTTTAGCTTCTGTCCCTAGTTCACCCCTCTCTCCATACTCATCCTGTCCTCTTCATCTCTTCTTTCATACCCCCAAATTGCTATTCACCTTTTTTCAAGGTACTTTCAGCTATGTCTTTGTGTTTTTCTTTCAATCCATTTCCTCGGGGCTACACATTTCATCTAAAGCGGCTAGTCAAAATGTTTTTCCAAAGACAACTGGCGAAACAGTAACTTTTCTTATCCTACTACATTTATAACATAATAACACTGAACAAAACTTTGAGTCATTGAGGGAGTTCTCATTGTGGCACAGCAGAAATGAATCCGACTAGGAACCTGGCCTTGCTCAGCAGGTTAAGGATCCAGTGTTGTCATGAGCTGTAGTTTAGGTCACAGATGCAGCTCCAATCTGGTACTGCTGTGGCATAGGCTGGCAGCTTAGCTCCGATTAGACCCCTAGCCTGGGAACCTCCACATGCCATGAGAGCAGCCCAAAACAAAACTTTGAGTCATTGAACAAATATCTTTCAAGTGCCTTTTATAAACTAGACATAGTTCTTGGTACTGGGGATTGAACAATGAACAAAATAGATGCAGCCCTGCACTCAGGGAGTTTACCTACTAATGATAGCGAAAGGAAAAAAGGGAGGATGAAAGAGGGAGGGAGGGGCAGAGAGAGAGGGAGAGAGACAGAGAGAGGAAGGGGGGTGAAGAAAGAAAGAGGGAAGAAACTAAGAGAAAGAGAAAGAAAAAGACAAGACAATGTTAGGTAGTAATGAGGGTTATGAAGAAAACAAGATAGAGCATGGTGGAAGGATGCTATTTTAGGAAGAAAACTCAGGGAAGAACCATCTGAAAAGGTGTCATTTAAACAGAGATCTGAAGGAAGTGAAAGAACAAATCATGCAAATAACAGAAAGAACTGTGTCCCAGGCAGAACAAATACCAAGAGCAAAAGCCCTGAAGTTGGGACACACTTACAGTGGAGAACCACCAAGAAAGCAGTAGGTGAAACGCAGTGGGCAAGGCAGAGTGTAGAACTAAGGTTTCTGAGGTAGGTAGGTGCCAGATTACACAGTGCCTATAGGCCATGCAATGATTTGGGATTTTATTCTAAAGATGGTTGGAGAGTCGTATTTGAGTGCCATTAAAAAGATTTATCTAACTAGTAATTACAGACTATAAGGTGCAAGAGCAGGAAAAGGGAGACCAATTAATAAACTATGGCAGCATTACAAGGAAGATATGATGATTGCTTTGATCAAGTCCAGTAACAGAGAGATGATAAAATGAATTACAGTAAATCCATATAACGGACTATGAGACAGCAATTACAAATAATTTCCATTATAAATGATGTAAAAGAATACATAAGGACACAGAAAAATGTTTATATTAAGTGTAAACAAAGAAGGCTATAAGAGTAGACTATTATCTAAGTCATAAAGTTTATTTACCCGTGTATAGTATGATGCTATTTTTAAAAATATAATATGCATGGAATATTAAAGCTGTAAGATTTAGTGCTCACTCGGTCTACCAAAACCAGAAAAGCTTCAGAACTTAATGACTAGCAGGGACTAGAATTCAAACCTAATTCTCAAACTGACACTTGTTCCATATCACCCATGGTCTCTTCATTATATTGGCTCTCACAAATATTTACACTTCTACGAGTCTGGCACTGAAATATAAAATTAAAACTGACTCTTTCCCTTTACCCATGTTATATATAACATACTATAAATCTGTCTAAATCTAGATTTTTTTTTAATTAATCTACAATAGACTAAAGCCCTGTCCAGATTTTAAAAAGGAGGGACAGAGGGGGTAATCTCAAAATAAACATACATAAATAAAATACAAGTACAGTACTTGCCACATGAATCAAGTAATTACACTTCATGTCAACACACGTTATTAAAATGTCTGTGGTCAATGACTTTGTGAAATTCTAACAATGGTACAGGGAGTTTGTCAAGGAAATAACATTCCTGGGCAACAAAACACTGTTTCTGTGATACCAGTAACCATTTCTCCCCTGAAAATGCTGGTTTCCCTGGCTATGGTTTTATTTTAGCCCAAGAAGGCCAGAGGCTACTTCTAGAAACCAAACCTCCTCCTTTCTATGGTAACATAGTACAGCCCTTCACTGTCTATATTTTTCTGTCTACAGAAAGAAGCCTGCTTTTAATTAACCATTAATTACTTGAATACAGCCTGCATTGTGTGAAAAAACATATTACTTTCATCTTAATTTAAAAGACATCTGAGGTTCAAACTAGCAAGAAGGTACATTTATAAAAGTATTTATATCATTATTCTCCTTCAGAGAATTAGAAAAGAGGTTCACTTTCCTACATTTCTGCAAAGCTTAGAATGGTAAGAAAGGTGCAAAATGAGAAAAATGGGAGTTTCTCCGTGAAGCTTTTTGCAGGGCAGAAAATACATTTTTTTAATTCAAGAGATTTTTGATTACTGTAAGCAGTTATCTGAATTTTGAAAAGCAAAATTCACATAGGGTCTTCCTGAGTGCTAATAAACTCTATTTGAAATTTAAGATCTTTGCGTTGCATTTGCTATAAACATATTAAAGTTATCTGAATTTGTGTACTAAATTAAATCAAATAGAAAATAGAAAAGATTTGTCACAGGTATAGAATGCATGACCAATAAAATCAAGTTTAGCTATAAGAAAGATTGTTTATAAATATGGGGGAAAGTTGCCTCAATATTTTTATAATTTTATGTGCATTATTTTTCGCATCTTAAAGCTGCCCAAGTATAGAAAAATACAGGACTTCAATAACAGTTACCAGCATGATTTGCTTTTATTACCTTTCTGTTCAAGACCCTTGTTTCCCCTTGTAGCATGTCAAATTGCCCCCAAAACCATATTATACAGCAGAGAAATGTTGTTCACACTTCACTGGCTATTGATTTACTTTATTTATTGGCACAAAATCAGCTTGAGATAAACATTTTGTCCCCCATTTCCACTACTGCAAGTGGTATACTTCATTGCAAGATAGGTAAGCCCAAATGTGCAGGGTCACAATTCGACATGGCTTTCTAATCAATGTGTGAAAAATTATCTAATGAATAATGGGTTGCACATTTCCACAAACAAATTAACCAGGGTGAGACTGAAACTAATGATTATATTTATCTAATGTAATTTCACATCTGTTACTAGTAGTAGTAATTTTTTTCTCTTTCATCCATGGTGTCCTCAAAATTACAACTTAGCTTTTCAGGTACAGTTACAGGACACCAGTTTAACTAGAAAATAGACAATTTGTGGAATATTTATTTTTTCTTTGAATACAAGCAGCCCTGAGAAATATGGTGCCATTTTATAAAATTTGGGAATTCAGATACTTCTTGATTGTTAACCTGTAGGCTTAATTTCACAGCCTGTGTATCAAATCTCATCATTCAGTCTCATAAAGACCAAAATGACTTTCTTCCACTGTGAGAACATCCGTAATTTTATCAGTCTTTATAATAATATAATATTTATCCTGATTTAAAATGTAGACTCTTTTAAAGAAGAAGCAGTTTCCAACTTAGGAATAAAGTTAAACCCTAAAACATCTTATCTGGAATTTAGAGCACCTAAGGCAAGCTGACGAAAGCCTAACCCACACACATGTACCTTTGTCACAGAAGCTAGCCACAACTAGTATATCCTATAGAAAAGACCCTCACAATTTAAATTAAGGACACCTGTCTATCAACTATGGTTTCCCACTTTCCTGCCACCTGCCAGGGAGTTTAGAGAGTCTCCTACTAGAATATACTGACTCTGGCACCAATGGCTTAGGGAAGGGCGCTAAAGGGGTAAGCTTGAGGTAAAGAGGTAGTTCTACCTGCAAAGAGATGAGGCGCTCTAGATGCAGGAGTCATTTGTTGGAGTATATACTAAGGATATTTCTTGGCCCTATGCTTGTTTCCTATCCAGAAAGACCTCAGCCTAATTCTGAAACTAAATCCTCTAATTTTAATAAAAAGCTCTAGTGACTTCTATTCCAGGGTCTTAATTATTAGAAATTAGACTCTTACCACATAACTGAAGAATTTCCTATTAGACTTTCATTTTTGTGGGGAACTCTTCAGTTTGGTTCACTATGCAGATAAAGTAGAGAACTGAGAGACATCTTTGATCCTTGGAAGGAAAAAACAGCCCTTAAGACAGCAGTTCTCAACAGCCGAGTTCTCAAACTTTCTTGGCCCCTTAAAAATTATTGAGGCTTTCAAAGAGCTTTTGCTTATAACTTATAGAAATAGCTATACTAGTAGAAATTAAAACTGAAAAAAATTTTAATATTAACTTATTCTGAAGCAAAATAAACTTATTAAATGTTAACATAAATAACGCAAGTAACTAAAAATATAGATAACTTTAGGACTTCCCATGGTGGCTCAGTGGGTTAAGAGCCCAACTGTGTCCACAAGTTGATCCCTGTCCTCAATCAGTGGGTTAAGGACCAGGCATTGCCGCAAGGTGCGGCATAGGTCACAGATGCAGCTCGCATCTGGCGTTGCTGTGGCTGTGGTGTAGGCCAGCGGCTACAGCTCAGATTCAACCCCTGCCTGGGAACTTCCATACACCGTGGGTGTGGCCCTAAAAAAGACAAAAATATATATACATAGTTAACCCTCAAACAACATGAGATCAGGGGCACTGACCCTCTACCGGGTGAAAAATCCAAGTGTAACTATATAGTTGGCCCTCCAACATCCTCGGTTCTACATCCAAACCATGGATAGTATAGTACTATAGTTTTTGGGTTTTTTGGGGTTTTTTCATTGTTGTTGTTGTTCTTTTTGCCTCTTTGTCGTTTTAAGGCCGCACCCGCGGCATACGGAGGTTCCCTGGCTAGGTCTCTAATCGGAGCTGTAGCCGCCGGCCTTCGCCACAGTCACAGCAACGCGGGATCCGAGCCGCGTCTGCAACCTACACCACAGCTCACGGCAACGCCGGATCGTTAACCCACTGAGGAAGGTCAGGGATCGAACCCGCAACCTCATGGTTCTTAGTTGGATTCGTTCACCACTGCACCACGACGGGAACTCCAGTTTTCAATATTTTTAAAAATCTGCGTATAAGGAGACCCACATAGCTCAAACTAGTGTTGTTGAAGGGTCACCTGTAAATGTACTCCCCCCCAAAAAAAATGAAAAGACTGTCTTAATAGAAGATATGAATTCTCATAAAAGAGCCTGCCTTCAATTTGTCATGATACATTGCTTTGACTAAATATAAGGAAAATTCAGCCCCAGACAGATGTGTAGCTGGAAAAAAAAAAGATTATTTTAATAGTCATTTTAGATAATTGTGGATATTCTGCTTTGATAGAAAACCAAGATGTGTCAATGATAATTTCTGAAAAGTTAGTTGTGGAGTTCCTGTTTATGGCTCAGTGGTAACAAACCCAACTAGTATCTATGAGGATGCAGGTTCAATTCCTGGCCTTGCTCAGTGGGTTAAGGATCCAGCATTCCCATGAGCTGTGGTGTAGGTCACAGAAGCGGCTTGGATCCTGCGTTGCTGTGGCTGTGGTGTAAGTCGGCAGCTGTAGCTCTGATTCAGCCCACAGCCCGGAAACTTCCATATGCTGCAGGTGCAGCCCTAAAAATTTGAGAAAAAAAAAAGTTGCAATACAGACACTGAAACCGTATGAATGAAATTTTCATACCTTCTCACATTAAAAATATATTGGTTTATCTTGCATTTTTTTTTTTTTTTTTATGTAGAGCCACACACACGGCATATGGAGGTTCCCAGGCTAGGGGTCTAACAGGAGCTGTAGCGTAGCTGCCAGCCTTCGCCACAGCCATAGCAACGCGGGATCCGAGCCGTGTCTGCAACCTTCACCACAGCTCATGGCAACGCCGGATCCTTAACCCACTGAGCAAGGCCAGGGATCGAACCCGCAACCTCATGGTTCTTAGTCGGATTCGTTAACCACTGAGCCACGAAGGGAACTCCTATCTTGCATTTTGAATGGATCTTCTAACTTGCGTGATTTTGAACCACCATGTCACCAGTCATTTGGAAAATACCAGTTCACTAACTTATGTAGATCTTTCAAATGCTGACACACTTAACTATATAATATTTCAAAAACACATTTATCAACCTCATCAGAAAAGTCTTTAAATATTGGGACACGGTCAAGCTCACAGTGGCTAATACAAGTATTAGAAACTTCTGGTTTTCACTTGAGAGGTTGAATTTTTATAACTGGCAACAAATACTCTGTTGTTTTCCTTGAACTTTTCTTCAAGGATAACTTTGTTTTTGAGAAAATATCTGCCAAACACCAAACTCTGAACAGCCATAGTGTGCCTGTTTTTCTCTCAAGTAAAAACAGTATTCCAGGGAGTTCCTGTTGTGGCTCAGTGGTTAACAAATCCAACTAAGAACCATGAGGTTGCGGGTTCGATCCCTGGCCTTGCTCAATGGGTTAAGGATCCAGCGTTGCCGTGAGCTGTGGTGCAGGTTGCAGAGCGCGCTCAGATCCCGCGTTGCTGTGGCTGTGGTGTAGGCCGGCAGCTACAGCTCCTGTTAGACCCCTAGCCTGGGAACCTCCATATGCCGCGGGTGCGGCCTTAGATAAGGCAAAAAGACAAAAAAAAAAGAACAGTATTCCATGAAAAAAGCAGTTAGATCAATTCACAACTCAATTGCAAAAGTGCTTTTCCTCAAGAACCCCTGTACTCTAGTATTCAGGCAAAAATATTATATGCATGACTCCCATTTCATCACCCAGAATATTGAAAAGACATTTACTCAAGAGTTAAGACTTAATGTAATTATTTTTTTATTAATCAAAATGTTCTTAAGTGAAGGTTTTACTATAAAAATATGACTACTAGTACAGTTTGGTGTCATTGTACTGATTCACTCTAAAACATGAACAGTTTTATCCTCCACTGCTTTTGCATCATCAGACCAAATGTCAACACAAGGAAAAAGGTTAATAACATTTTAGTCTTATCATGAAAATGGTTTTAACCTTCTAAACCTTCTAAAAGGGCACCCCCAGATATCTGCAGACTACATTTTGAGGATCATTGCTTTCAAGAGTCTAAAATTCTATGTGTATAGAGGAAAAGTAGTGGTTGGGGGAGAGAAGGAAAAACTTTCTAAAAACAATCGAGGGGAGTTCCCTTCGTGGCTCAGTCGCTAACAAACCCGACTAGTATCCATGAGGACGCAGGTTCAATCCCTGGCCTTGTTCAGTGGGTTAAGGATCCAGCGCTGCCATGAGCTGTGGCGTAGGTCACAGATGCAGCTCGGATCATGTGTTGCTGTGGCATTGGTTGGCAGCTGCAGCTCCAATTCGACCCCTAGCCTGGACACTTAACATATGCCATGGGTGTGGCCCTAAAGGAAAAAAAAATCCAGAACTGAGGAAAATGTGTTTTTAATATAAATTAATGTTTAATTCATTTGGCTTTCCTTACAGCCTTAATGATTTTTAATAGTTACTTCATTTATTTTTCTACCATGTTTCTGGCCCTGATCTAAGATCAGCCTCAATAAGTTTTACCAGAGTCAATACTAGGCAAACTATGAATGAAATTTTATGGCTCTGTCTACCAACAAATAAATGCTTGCAAGGGCTAATGGCCCTTCAGTAATCTAAATAAAAAAGGAAGCCTCATGATCCTCTGCCTTTTATTATATATCCCTTTATGTATTTTGTCTACACCAGAATGTAAACTCCTTAACATGGGGTGATTGTTTTGTTCACTGCTTTATCTTCAGTTCCTAGAAGAGTACCTGTAGCATAATAGGCACTCAACAAATATTTACTGGATGAATGAATGCAGCTCGCATGAGCCTACCCAAGGAACAAGCTAGAAATAACATAATTCATCATTTTACAAACACATCCAGATGAGTGTTTCAATCTTCAAAATAATTAGAGCAACTACAATCATTTTCCAGTGATGCTGTAGCTATTGCTCAGGATGTTTTCTGAACACTGGAGAGGAAATGTTGAAAATGCACTGGAGCTGGATTCAGAAAGACTTTGACTCAAGTCCTGGTTCCAGCAATTATTGATAATATGAAACTGGGCAATGACTTAACCTGAGATTATCTCCTTAACTAAAAGCAGAGAGAGAAATAACTATCTCACAGAGGTACTTTCAGAATGGAATTAAAGGAAACTACAGTTGTGAAAGTATCCAGCTCAGTGCCTAATAAATAAAATGAGAAGCATGTGTAAATGCTAGTGTATAGACATTTGGTATTGGGGTAACTTACATCTATTCCTACTTCCTTAGATAATTATAACCCAAGTTGCCCTTGCTGAATGCCCTATCCCAGCTCTTAGTCTCGATGTTTGAACAGAGCTTCAGATCTAGATTTATTGACCTGAACAATCAGTGCATCACTTCCCTGAGCATAGTCACTTGTACAAGATGACCATATATTTCAGTCAGAGCCAATGAGACTCAAATTCCTTCTGGGAAATGCTAAAAAGTGCCTCTCTCTCTCTCTTCCGCTGGACTTGAACCCAGAAAATTTCGACAGGAGCTGCTACAGCCAACCTAGAACCACAGGGAAGAAACTGCCTGAGAATGTAACCCCAACAGCAGGGTCAGAGCCGAGAGACACAGAAGGAAGAACTAGATTTTGCAAACAATGTTTGAACTCCAATCAAGTAATACCTGAAAGCAATCTGGCCTTTAGAATTATGTTTCAATAAATTTCCTTTTTTCCTATGTTAGTTTGTGTTGAGTTTTCTGACATTAAACAATACGAAAAGTTCAGTCTGATATAGTAATTTTTTCCCCTAAGGCTCAACCTAGATTTGCACAATTATGACTGAAATGACAATATTGGCTGATGAAGGCTGAAGCATAATGCCAAAGCCTGTCCTTAGGTCTTTGGAATTCCCATGGCCTCAAGTAAGTCACAAGTCCAGTTCTCAAAGCATTTGGCTAATATTTAGATCAGGCATTCCTAAAAAAGAAAACACAGAGTAATTCCAAGCCTGGAAGTCTCTAGACTTTTAGGGATGTGTAAATGTAGTAACGAGTGTCCTCAAGCTATCACCAATATTTTTTAAAAGACTAAAACAAGTTGCACATGTTCTCTTAAAGAAGTTAACTAAAAGATACATTTATTTGCTCCTGGCAGGAATTATGCATACTCCATGCAATTAACAGTGGTTATTTCTGGCTAATCAGAAGCTCTTTTACTATGAGGCACATAGCTAGCTAGATAACTAGCTAGACATCTTTGACTTATTTTCCCAATGAGGAAATTATTTATTTAATAAATGCTACATGATAGATGAAATCTTTTGAAACATAAGGTTCCAGGATGGTAGGAGGAGGGGTGAAGGATTAAAAAGGACTTGGGCACTTGGTGATGAAAAGAAAATACTTATGTAAGAAAATGTTAAGAGGCTGACCCTCTTTCTTTACAGCCATTTGCGGGAGGTGAGGGAGGGCAGTGTTTGATGGAGCATAATTTTTTTTTTTTGTCTTTTAGGGCCACACATGAGGCACATGGAGCTTCCCAGGCTGGGAGTCCAATCAGAACTGTAGCCATCGGCCTACGCCACAGCCACAGCAACGCAGGATCCTAACTGCATCTGCAACCTACACCATAGCTCACAGCAACGCCAGATCCTTAACCCACTGAACTAGGCCAGGGATCAAACCTGCATCCTAATGGATGCTAGTCAGGTTCGCTAACTGCTGAACCATGACAGGAACTCCAAGAGCATAATTATTTTAACTGTACAGGGAACTATACTTCAGGGGCAAAGTATATTAAAATCACCATCTGACAGCATTTTAGGATGAATTCAGCTTACTCAACAAATTACTGTCGAGGAGTTCCTGTCGTGGCTCAGTAGTTAATGAATCCAACTAGGAACCATGAGGTTGCAGGTTCGATCCCTGGCCTCGCTCAGTGGGTCAAGGATCCAGCATTGCCATGAGCTGTGGTGTAGGTTGCAGACACAGCTCAGATTCCATGTTGCTGTGGCTGTGGTGTAAGCCTGCGGCTACAGCTTCGATTGGACCCCTAGCCTGGGAACCTCCATATGCCGCGAGTGCAGCCCTAGAAAAGGCAAAAAGGCAAAAATAATAATAATTGTTGAGGGACTCCTATGGCACTGGAGGGTGAAAGTATAGAAAAGAGCAAGACAAGTTCTTCAAGTAACTGAGTTCAATGGTCCTGCTCACTTAATGCCCTGTAACATTTTTTTCAAGGCATTCGTCTTCCTCAGGCCTCCAAGTCTAACTCAAGTGATGTCTTCTACAAAGTTAATCCTACAAAAATTTAAGATTCGTATGCCGGAATACACTACTGAACTTTGATAAGAGCAACCTGGCTTGACCATGGATGACCTGAAATTACTGACCTACATACTCAAACCTTACCAATCAGCTCAAATCGCTCTTCTGAATAACACACTGAAAATAATGGCTCCTGGTACATCCATACAATGAACACTTCCTACCACTAAAAAGCAAGAAAGCATGCCACAATATAATCTCAAAATCTTTATGCTAAGTGAAATAAGTCAATTGCAAAGGCTACATACTATGTGATTCCATTTATTTGATATTCTAGAAACAATAAAATGTATAAGGACAAGAAACAGATCAAGGATTGAGATGAGGAGGAGGAGAGGGACATGAGGGACTTCCGGAGCTGACAAAAATATTCTATATTTTGATTGTGGTGCAGTTATGTGATCGTATAAATTTGTCAAAATGCGGAGTTCCTGTCGTGGCTCAATGGTTAACGAACCTGACTAGTATCCATGACGACTAGGGTTCGATCCCTGGCCTCGCTCACTGGATTAAGGATCCGGTGTTGCCATGAGCTGTGGTGTAGGTCGCAGACACAGATCAGATCACGTTGCTGTGGTTGTGGTGTAGGACAGCAGCTACAGCTTCAATTCGACCCCTAGCCTGGGAACCTCCATGTGTGGCGGTGCAGCCCTCAAAAGACAAAAAGATAAAAACAACAAACCTCAAAACTATACATCTAAAAAGGGTGAATTATACTGTGTCAATTTTTCTCTATATGCTATCTATCTACATATGGTTTAAAAAAAAAGGTATTAAACAGCGTGTATCCAGTTAACATCTAAAGCAAGGGCAAATTCAACAAAGATATGACAAAAAAGGAGTTCAAGCAAAACTCAAACAATGGAAGCTCATAAGGCTGAGCTAAGGGAAAAGTTCCCTTTGAAATCAAAGGAATTGTAACAACGAAAAATGAGGTGTGGAACTGATAACAGGGTAGAAATGGTATTACTGCCTAAAATACTTTTTTAAAATTAACAGAAGGAAAATTTTAGGGTGAAAACTTGACCCATCAGAGAATTTTAACTTTGTCAAGACATGTTACCTGAAATAAAGCCCAAACTAAATTGAGTCTAAAAGTTGGAAACCATTTTATTTTCCAACTGCTGGAAATCAGTCAATTGCTGATTTTCATAGTATAAAAATGATATAGTGCTGCTGTATCTTCTTAAAATCCTCATCAGAAAGAATTGCAAGGATGTCAATAATGCTGAGAAACTGTATATAACAGTAATGTTTAATTTTTCGAAAATGAAACATTTAGACTGCAACTTCAGGAGTGGAAGAAAGCAGCCTAAAGACCCGTTGTGTAAGTTCTTTAATATAATATGATGACGAATTTGGCACTTAAGGATTGGGGGGGGGTTACTGCTGCTCAACCAGAAGCTAAATGTTACCCACATCTCAACCTCCCACTGGCTTATCTCCCCTTATCTCTAAAATCTCCCCCAGAGACTTAGTGAAAATAAGTGAAAAGAAATTCCTCCTCAGTCTCGTTTACTATCCATAAACCCCAAGGATGAATCTTTAAAAATCATCAAGTATGGGGAAACCAGAACTCTCATAACTTGCTGAAATCATGGTGGAGGGTGATTTGGTATTATCTATAAAATTCAAAATGCAAAACTCTTTGACCTAGCAATTCTACTTCTAGGAATTATCCAAAGGACATACTCAGACACAAGAAACAACAAATGTTCAATAGCATTTACTACAGCATTAAACAGGATAGGAGAAGGCCAAAAACAACCTACATTTCCATCAACAGGGCATTTAAATAATTTATAATAATTCATAAGTAAAAAAGAATAAAAAAGCTCTTTGCGTACCGATGTAGAAAGCTCTCCAATACATATTATATGAAAAAAAGCAATGCACAGAAAAGTGGAACAGAATGTTAGTTATCATCTGTGTACAAAAGAGAGAAAAAAGAACAAGCAATGCGGTGACTGCCACCTAGGGCCATTTTCCGTGTTAAGTGTTGTGCTCTGCCTGTCAGTGGCACTCGACTGAGGAAAAAACTGGCCTGGGCTGCTCAAAACGACTGTGTAGATGTAGACGGAGTACAGGGGTGGTCCGGGTTTTCTGGACTCTGTGTTTTTCTGATTAAGAGACACCCTGAGGACTCATCAGCGCTTGCAGGTCTAAAACCACGGCCCGTGGATCAATATCATTCAGAGATGTTGCCACAGAGTCCTGTCAGCATGAATGGTAATTTCTTAACTCTGTTCAGAACAACTTGTACCATGATGTGAAGATGGAGAACTATAGTTACTTGGTCTTAGTGGGCCATTTCATTCCTAAGACAGACATAATTATATTATTGAAACAAGGATAAGAACACAATGCTTGCGAGAGAAGAAACAAGAAGTTGGAGTACAGATCTGGATTCAAGTTATAAAATAATTAGCAATAGAAAAATGATTTATCTATAAAACATTCATCTCTTTTTCAGCATCAGAGAATTCATAGTGGAGGGACAGCCAGGACTCCAAGGTGACAACAATCGTACCACTGAAGGAGAAGCAGCTCCTGGATGTCAAATTAGCGAAGCTGCCAAGATAGATACTGATGTGGGATTTCAGCCCTGAAGGCATTGCTGGAGCATTTCAAAGAGGTTACTACAGGTATTACAACAGTGTGTTAACATGAAGAAGGGAGCCGTCACTGGCAGCTTACCAGTTTTTCAACTACTGTGGTACTTACAGAGAACTTAAACATGAGCAGCCAAGCGATACCACCAAAGAGGGCACACACTGCATTCCTAACCATAACCTCTGCTCAGCACTCTTGAATCCTTTCATACCCTAAAGGAGAATCAACACCCAACAAAAAATGACTGAAGAAAAAAAATCTCTCTTAGCAACTTTCAAGTATGTAATACAGTATTATTAAATATATTTACCACGCTGTACATTACTTCCACATGACTTATTTTATAATCAGAAATTTTTAGCTTTAGACCACCTTCACTCATTTCATCTTTTGCCTCTGGCAACCATCAATCTGTTCTCTATATCTATGGCTTCAGTTTCTTTTTTTGTTTTTGTTTTTTTGGAATGCACATGTGAGATCATACAGTTATTGGTATTTGCCTTTCTCTAACTTTATTGGTATAATGTCCTCAAGATCCATCCATATTGTCACAAATGGCGGGATTTCTTTCTTTTTATGACTGAATAATATTTGAATGTAAATATGCTGTATTTTTAAAATCCATTCATCTTTTTTAATGAAACAGTATAGTCGATTTATTATTTTTTAATTACTCAATGAATTTTATTACATTTATAGTTGTACAACAATCATCACAACCAAATTTTATAGCATTTCCATCCCAAACCCTCAGCACATTCCCCCCCACCCCCCAACCTGTCTCCTTTGGAAACCATAGTTCTTCAAAGTCTGTGAGCCAGTATCTGTTCTGCAAAGAAGTTCACTGTGTCCTTTTTTAGATTCCTCGTGTAAGTGATAGCATTTGAGGTTGCTGTCTCACTGTATGACTGACTTCACTTAGCATGATAATTTCTAGGTCCATCCATGTTGCTGCAAATGTCATTATTTCATTCCTTTTAAATTTAAATTAAGTCCCATTTGTTTATTTTTGTTTCTATTGTCATTATTCTAGGAGGTGGATCTGAGAAGATGTTGCTGTGATTTATGTCCGAGAGTGTTTGGCCTATGTTTTCCTCTAAGAGTTTTATAGTATTTGATCTTATATCTAGGTCTTTAATCCATTTTGAGTTTATTTTGTGCGTGGTGTTAGGAAGTGTTCTAATTTCATTCTTTTATATGTGGCTGTCCAGTTTTCCCATCACCACTTACTGAAGGGGCTGTCGTTTCCCCCATTGTATATTCTTGACTTCCTTTGTCATAGATTAGTTGACTGTAGGTGTGTGGGTTTAACTATGAGCTTTCTATCCTGTTCCACTGATCTATATTTCTGTCTTTGTGTCAGTACCATAAGGTTTTGATGACTGTAGTTTTGCAGTATAGTCTGAAGTCAAGAAGCCTAACTCTTCCAGCTCCATTTTTCTTTCTCAGCATGTCTTTGGATATTCTGGGTCTTTTGTGCTTAAAATCCATTCATCTCTTGATGAACACTTGTTTCCCTGTCTTTGCCACTATAAATAGTGCTGCATTGAATACTAGGGTAGGATTAAGATGGCTGATTAGGACTGGAGCTCAACTTCTCTCCCAAAAAACAACAAAACTACAACCAAATGCCAAGCAACCTTCAACCAAATGGACTGTAAACTTCCAAAAAAGATATTCTACTCCAGAAGACAAAGCAGAGACCACATCAAGAGGTAGGAGGGGCAATTACGTGATATACACCATACATCCCAGGTGGGAAGTCCCACAGACTGGAAAGTAACTTCATCACAGAGACTGAGAGTCTCAGTAACCTAAAGGACTGAGAGTTCTGAACTCCAGGTCAAATCTCCACACCTGGGGATCTGGCACAGGGAGAAAGAGCCCCCAGAGCATCTGGCATTGAAGGCCAGCAGGGCTTGAGTGTAGGAGCTCCACAGGACTGGGGGAAACAGAGACTCCATTCTTGAAAGGTGCACACAGACTTTCACATGCAGTGGGTCTCAGGGCAAAGCAATCTCCATAGGAATCGGGGTGGAACCTGACTGCAATTCTTGGAGGATCTCCTGGGAAAACAGGGGTGACTGTGCCTTGTTGGGGGGGAAGGGCATTGGAGGTGAAGCTCTTGGGGACATTCAGCAGCCTGCATTTCTCTGGAGGGGGCCATTTCTGGGAAAATCTAGTCCCTCCCATCAGCACTGAGAAGTCCCAGGCCAAACACTAATCCAGGTGGGATCACAGCCCCACCCATCAGTAAACAGGCTGCCTAAAGACCCCTCAGGCACACAGCCAGCCTCTAATCTCATCCAGAGACAGAGCCCCACCCATCAGAGGGATAGGAATCAACCCCACCTACCAGTGAGCAGGCATCACTCCCTCCCATCAGGAAGCCTACAGCAAGCCCCGCCCATACCAGCTTTAGTCACAGGGGAGGCAAACGCCAGAACTAAGAGAGGCTACCACTCTATTGTTGGCACAAAGGTCACCACACCAAAAACCTATAAAAATGAAAAGACAGAAAACTATAACTCAGATAAGGGAGAGAGAGAAAAGCCCAGAAAAACAGCTCAGTGATGAGGAGATTAGCAGCCTCCCAGAAAGAGACTTTAGACTGCTGATGCTGAAGATGATGCAAGGCATTGGAAATAGACTGGAGGCAAAGACTGATCATTTACAGGAAACACTGAGCAAAGAAATACAAGCTGTAAAAATTAAACAAGAAGAGATGCAAAATACAATCACTGAAATAAAAATTCCTTAGAAGCAGCCAACAGTAGAATTCAGGAGGCAGAAGAACGAATCAGTGAGGTGGAGGACAGATTAGTGGAAATCACTAATGCAGAAGAGAAAAGAGATAAAAGATTGAAAGGAAATGAGCAGAGTCTCAGAGAACTCTGGGACAATGTTAAACGCACCAACATCCGTATTATAGGGGTGCCAGAGGGAGAAGAGAGAGAGAAGGGGACAGAAAAAATATTTGAGGAGATTATAGTCGAAAACTTTCCTAATATGGGAAAGGAACCACTCACTCAAATCCAGGAAGCACAACGAGTACCATATAAAATAAACCCAAGGAGGAACACCCCCAGACACATATTAATCAAAATGACCAAAATTAAAGACAAAGAGAAAATACTGAAAGCAGCTAGGGAAAAGAAACAAATGACATACAACGGAACCCCAATAAGGTTATCAGCAGATTTTTCAGCTGAAACCCTACAGGCCAGAAGGGAGTGGCATGATATACTAAATGTGATGAAAGGGAAAAACTTCCAACCAAGATTACTTTATCCAGCAAGGCTCTCATTCAGATTTGAAGGAGA
>PVHT020004020.1:2177520-2212614 GCA_004024745.2 Catagonus wagneri
AAGATCTAAACAGACAATTCTCCAAAGAATACATACAGATGGCCAAAAAACACATGAAAAGATGTTCAACGTCACTTGTTATTAGAGAAATGCAAATCAAAACCACTATGAGGTACCATCTTACACCAGCCAGAACGGCCATCATCAAAAAGTCTACAAACAATAAGTGCTAGAGAGGGTGTGGAGAAAAAAGATCCCTATTACACGGTTGGTGGAAATGCAAATTGGTGCAACCACTGTGGAAAACAGTATGGAGATTCTTCAGAAAACTAAAAATAGAATTACCATTTGATCCAGCAATCCCACTCCTGGGCATCTATCCAGAGGAAACCATGACTCAAAAAGACACATGTACTCTAATGTTCATTGCAGCACTCTATACAATAGCCAAGTCATGGAAACAACCTAAATGCCCATCGACAGAGGAGTGGATAGGAAATATCTGGTACATACACACAATGGATTATTACTCAGCCATTAAAAGGAACTAAACAACATTTATAGCAACATGGAGGGACCTAGAAATTATCATGCAAATTCAGTCAGACAATGAGACACCAACATTAAATGCTACCACTTACATGTGGCAACTAAAAAAAGGACACAATGAACTTCTTTGCGAAACAGATAACGACTCACAGACTTTGGAAAACCTATGGTTTCCAAATGAGACAAGTTGGGGAGTGGGGAGATGCACTGAGGGTTTGGGATGGAAATGTTATAAAATTGAGTTGTGATGATTTTTGTACACCTATAACTGTAATAAAATTCATTAATGGGGGGGAGAACATTAGGGTGCAGACATACTTTCAACATAGTGATCTTGTTTCCTTTGGATAAATACCAAGAAGTGGAACTGCTAGTTTATATGGTAGTTCTAGTTTTAACATTTTGAGGATCCTTCATACTGTTTTCCACATTAGCTGCACTAATTTATATGTCCTCCAACAGTATATACAGGTCCCCTTTCTCTGTATCTTTGTCAACACTTGTCATTTCTTGTCTTTTTGATAACAGCCATTCTTACAGGTGTGAGGTGGTATTTTACTGTGGTTTTGATTTGATCTACCTGATGATCACTGATGTTAAGCACTTTTTCCTGTACCTGTTGGCCATTTTTATGTCTTCTATGGAAAACCATCTATTCAGATCTTCTCCCCATATTTTAACTGAATTATCTGTTTGCTTTCCTATTAAGTTGTATAAGGGTTTTTTAAATGTATTGTGGAAATTGTTTTATTATGATAAACTTAGTGCCAAAATCAGGGGAAATTAAATAAGTAGTAATGTTTTAAAATGTACACCAGAGTTCCCTTCGTGGCTCAGTGGTTAACGAATCCGACTAAGAACCATGAGGTTGCGGGTTCGATCCCTGGCCTTGCTCAGTGGGTTAAGGATCCAGCATTGCCGTGAGCTGTGGTGTAGGTTGCAGATGCGGCTCTGATCCCGTGTTGCTGTGGCTGTGGCGAAGGCCAGCAGCTACAGCTCCGATTAGACCCCTAGCCTGGGAACCTCCATATGCCGTGGGTGAGGCTCTAGATAAAGGCAAAAAGACAAAAAATAAATAAATAAAATAAAATGTACATCAAATAAATCCTTGTAACAAACATTCTGAAATGTTTACATTGTTTTTTATACAACTGTATCATCATGATTTGATTTTCCTTTATGTTTTTTTCTAAAATTTTTTTAAGTTTATTTTTTGTAATAAAATCATGAGAGCAAAAAAGAGAGGAGAATAACCACATTTGTTTACAATTTATTTTAAAAATCTCTAGCATATACAGGAAACTAATGACTACCTGTTAAGAAGGAGAATTCTGATGTATGGCAACAAGGGTGAGAGGAAAGCTTTTACTACAGACCCTTTTATGTTTTAATACTTTACCATATGGATGTATTAGGTGCTAAAAAATTTTTTAACTAATAAAAAAATATCTAGCCTCTCCAACTCTATGAGCCCACTTTCACTTCCTAGATGACCCACCGAAGACATGCTACTGACTAAAACCAGCCCTAAATAAAATGATAGAGATAGCCCTCGGGATCCTCATTCAAACTGCTTCCTCCATGTAGCCAAAAGTCAGAATGTTCCCTAGCACTGTCTACCCTAAGTTCCCAGAGTCTTCATCACCGACTCTCTTCTCCCTATCCCATATGCCCAAGGATCCTCACCATAATTCACTTCTCTGCCACACTCTCTCTCGCAAAATTTCCCAAGGCAAAGGTTACGTTCATTCTTCATCCATTAGTAATGAACATTTATGGCTGGTTCTCCCTGGCTGTAGGAACATGGGTTGGGGCTGGGGGGCTACACAGCTATCCAGCATTGATCCTATTCCTATTTGGGGGACTCTGTCTTGTGGATAGTCCTGTAAGATGCCTTGGTGGGAGGTGCTGAAGGGAAAAGATCCTTCCTTTCTCTACTCTCTGAAAGGCAGAAATGCTTAGAACTCTGAAGTTTAGAAAAATTGACCCAAAGTCAAAGGTTCATTTATGGCTGATTCATGGAGGAATGTGGTGATGGTGGCAGTATCCAGAGATGAGAGCAGCTAGCTGGGCAGACTGCCCATTTTCCAAGCTTGCTCCTCTGGCCTCCTCTCATTCCTGTGAGCCTACATTATTCCTTTTTTTTTGTCTTTTTATTTTTTTTGTCTTTTGTCATCTTAGGGCCACACCCGCGGCATGTGGAGGTTCCCAAGCTAGGGGTCAAATCAGAGCTACAGCCGCCAGCCTACACCACAGCCACAGCAACGCGGGATCTGAGCCACATCTGTGACCTACACCACAGCTCACAGCAACGCCAGATCCTTAACCTACTGAGCGAGACCAGGGATCAAACCCGCATCCTCATGGTTCCTAGTCAGATTTGTTTCCTCTGAGCCACGACGGGAACTCCCTTACATTATTCTTCTAATAATGGTTTCCACTTAAAACAAGATAGTTTTCTGCTTCGTATAATAAAAAGCCTTAACTTATATACTTTCAAAAAAATTTGAGTACCTATTACGAGCAGGGAAGGATACAGAAGTATAAAATACAAATACAGTCACTGTTCTCAAGGATATTATAATCTCATTTTAAAGATTTAAAGAACTAAAAATCATGTGTTAATGAAGGATGTGGTCAGAGGACAAGGAAAGAAGTCAAGGATCTGGAGTAGTCAAGGAAAGCTAGATAATGCAGTTTTCCCAGGCAGAAATTAACATACCTGCCCCCCAAGCAGAATTAATCACTCTTTACAACTGTCCTTGTTTATTATTAAAGTTAGCTGTTTGTATACCAATCTCTCCCATAGTCTCTCATTGTCTATGAGTTTCTCAAAGAGAGATTTATGAGACCAACCAGTGCCAAAAAAAAAAAAAAAAAAAAAACACTCATTCATCCATTAATGCCACACACAGTGCTAGAAACTGATCCGAAGTATGAAATAAGCTAATTTTCAAGGTATTTTGTTAGGGGTAAGAGAGAAGAAAAAGAGTAATAGGAAAATGGCTAAAGGTTTCCTATAGAGAGTAGTCAGAAATAAAATTGGTAAAAATACACTGCAGACTTTATTCTGGGCATTGAAGACCATGCTAAACATCAGGTAGGGTGGCAAACTCAAAATGGCTACAGGAACAAATAGGAAGTGCAAATGAGTGAAGTAAGCTGGGTAAAAGCAATAGAATCATGGGTGAGACCATGCTTTGCCTAAAAGCTTTCAAAACAAAAACAAAAGCACTTTGCAGTCACAAAATAATGTTTGCAGGCCACAGACTTCTGCTGGTCATGCAGATGTTTTTGAGTAAGATGGAAGTAGGAACAGAAAGATATATTAAGAAGGAAAACCAAGCAGTAATGCAGATGGAGAGAAAGCCAAAAAGCTTTGAAGAACAGGCAAGAAGGAATAAGGCTCTGAATAGGTAAGAGCAATATTCATCAATGGGTGAAACCATTAGATAAAGTTAACAGGGAGCTAAACAATGAAGGTAAGGCTGTCAATGCTTGAACCCATTGATCAATTATAGCATCACTCAGTGTGAGAGGATAGAGTGTGATAAATGCTACAAAGAAAAATCCACAGGACCTAATTTATTAGATATGAGACAGGAGAGAGGAGAATAGGAATTAATGATTACCTCCATATTTCATATCGCTAGAGCGATATGATGATACCGATAGCGAGATAGGGATAGCAATAGACAGAACCAGTTTACAAGGGCAATATTAGAAACAGTATTGTGAAGTTATTAGATCAGACTAGATAGGTATTCTACCAGCTGTACCTACCACCACATAGCTGCTTAACTTTTAACAAACACAACCTCATGGAAATGAGACTAAACTATATGCTCTACATGATTCTTCCAGACTGATATTCCAAGGTAAGTTTGGTTTAAATATGTTTACAATGTCATAGAATACTGGGGGGGGATATTTCCTTTGGATTTTTTAATGATATAAACTTCTTTAATAATACAAACATAAGTGAAGAAAAATATAGCAATGCTTAATTTTAAGTAGCATATAAATGGATTTTTTAATCTATAAAGTTTCAAATTATTGCCTTTATCTAGATTCTGAAAGTCCACTCCTTCCATTCTCACTTAAATGCACCCCAGTCACGCTTTTACCCATATAAGACTTCGTGAAACTGCTTTTTAAAATATACAACACACAAAATAAAATTTACCATTTTAAACATTTTTAAATGTACAGTTCAGTGGCACTAGGTACAATCACATTGTTATGCTATCATCACACCATCCATCCATAGAACACTTTTCATCTTGTAATACTGAAACTCAAAACCCATCAAAAAATGACTCCCATTCTCCCCACAGCCCTGGTAACCACAACTGTACTTCCTTTATCTATGAGTCTCATCACTCTAAGTATCTAATGTAAGTAAAATCATACAGTGCTAGTCCTTCTGTGACTGGCTTATTTCACTCACATGTCCTAAAGGTTCATCCAATATGTAGCATGTGTCAGAATTTCTTTCAAAAATCTAAGCAGTATTTCATTGTATTATATATCACAACCTGTCTATCCATTCATCCACTGATGGACACCTGGGTTGCTTCCATCTTTTGGCTACTGCGAATAATGCTGCTATGAACGTGGGTACACAAACATCTCTTCAAGTCCCTGCTTTCAATTCCTTTCGGTATATATTCAAAAGAGGAACTGCTGGATCATTCATATATTACATTTAATTTTTTGAGGAACCACTGTACTGTTTTCCAGAGAGCTATACCATTTCAAATATTCTCAACAACAGTATACAAGGGTTCTAATTTCTCCACATCCTGTCCAACATTTGTTATTTCTGGGGTTCTTTATATATATATAGTAATCATCCTAATGGGTGTGAGGTGGTATCTCACTGCAGTTTTGGTCTGCACTTCCCTAATGAATAATGCTCTCCACGGTCTTATCAAAAGAACATATGAGCCAAAACAAAGAGTACTACTGGCCAAAGACGGGACATGCTGAGCATCAAAAATATATAAATACAACTAATTTAAAAACACTGACTATATAACCCTCAAGTTCATAATGATATTAAAAAAAAAATCTCCTCATTGGAGTTCCGATTGTGGCTCAGTGGTAACGAGCCCAACTAGGATCCAGGAAGATATGGGTTTGATCCCTGGCCTCGCTCAGGGGGTTAAGGATCCAGCGTTGTGGTGAGCAGTGGTATAGGTCACAGATGCGGCGCTGCTATGCGGCATTGCTATTGCTGTGGCCAGCAGGTGCAGCTCTGATTTGATCCCTAGCCAGGGAACTTCCATATGCTACAGGTGTCGCCCTAAAAACAAAAACAAAAAAAATATTTTTTTTTAATCTCCTCATTGAACACTACTGGAAATAACTAGGGCACACATTACTTATTCCAAAAATTACCAGTTTTAAAGGTTAAAAAATTAAACACTTGCCTTTTCTGTGCAAGATATATTTTCGGATAACAAAATAACTCTAGTTGATGAAGGAATTCCAGTTGATAAACGTAAAAGGAATTAGGAAATCATTTTGCAAGTCCTAATGAATTAACTGCTTCAGGCAAAATTCATAAATGGACAAAATCATTAGATAAAATGGTGATGGGGAGCTGTACCATGGAGATCAGGCTGTCACCACTTGAACACACTGGTCAACCAACCACTGCATCATTGAAAGTAAGACAAGCAAACATGTGTGCCTCCTGATATGACCCAGTATGAAGTATGCAGTACCAACTGTGAAATATTCATGCCCTAAACTGCTGAACCTAAATCTGATTAAGCCTTTTCAGCTGAACTAATATGACAGCCACTAGTTGCATGTAGCTATTTAAAATTTTAAAGCAAAATTCTAAATTCTCAGTCTCAAGTGCTCAACAGCCACATGTAGCCATTAGAAAGTACAGGTACAGAACAGTTCCATCATTGCAGAAGTTATATTGGATAATGCTGCTTTGGAGAGAAATTCCATTTATAAGAAACATGGAAAGGAAGAAAGATAAAGAAACAAAGACACTAGAAAGAAGCAAAACGACAAGACCAGATCACAAGGCATTCTACAAACAATATGTGAATGGCAGTGGGGAAAAGGAAGAAACTACTTTAGATTTTAAAAGACTTAATATATGAAATGTTGAGAAAAGGAACACTTGCACAAAAAGAAAGCAGGATCAGTGGTTTCCTGGAGCTGGCGATGGGAAAAGAGATTGACTGCAATGTGCTAGAAAAAAACTTAGGGGGTGTAGAAATGCCCTAAAATTAGTCCATCACGATGGTTGCCCAACTCTATAAATTCAGTAAGTATTACTGAGTTGTTTTTAAAAAGTAAAGAGAGACAGCTATAACATATGAATCTTGTTTGGATCTGATTCTAACAGACTAAGCCTAAAAAGACATTTTTGAGATAGTCAAAGTAATGTGATTATAAATTAGATAAAAAATTACTTTAAAAATTTTTTGGTATAAATGGCTGATCTGTTCATATTTTTAGAGAAGCATATTTAAACAAGTGCAATGTTTTGAGATATGCTTTAGTATATTAAAACAGAAAAAAGATGGGAAAAGGGATGAGTGAAACAAATGGAAAAAAATCTTAATTAAATCTGGGAGATAGGAATCTGTTGGGAATGTAAATTGGGGTAGCCACTTTTTTTTTTTTTTTTTTTGGAGTGGCTATGCAGTAGCCACTTCACCGTATGAAGGTTCCTTAAAAAACTAAAATAGAGTTGCCATAGGATCCAGTAATCCCAGTCCTGGGCATATACCCAGGGAAAACTCTAATTCAAAAAGAAACATGCACCCCCCCCCCATAGTTCCCTGGTAGCCTAGCAGGTTAAGGATCCAGCATTGTCACTGCTGTGGCACAGGTTTGACCCCTGGTCTAGGAACTTCCACATGCTGCAGTGATGACAAGAAAAAAATATATATATGCACCCAAATGTTCATAACTGCACTACTTACAATAGACAAGACATGGAAGCAACCTAAATGTCCATCAACATATGAACAGATAAAGAAGTGTGGTACATACATACAATGGAATACTACTCAGCCATAAAAAATAATGAAATAATGCCATTCACGGCAACAAGGATGGACCTAAAGATTATCATACTAAATAAATAAAGTCAGAAAGACCATATATGACTTGTATGTACCATGCATCACTTGTATGTAGAATCTAAAATGTGGCACAGGAGTTCCCACTGTGGCTCAGTGGTTAACGAATCCAACTAGGAACCATGAGGTTGCAGGTTCAATCCCTGGCCTTGCTCAGTGGGTTAAGGATATGCCGTTGCCGTGAGCTGTGGTGTAGGTTGCAGACGCAGCGTGGATCCCACGTAGCTGTGGCGAAGGCCGGCAGCCACAGCTCCTGTTAGACCCCTAGCCTGGGAACCTCCATGTGCCGCAGGTACGGCCCTAGATAAGGCAAAAAGACAATAAATAAATAAATAAATAAATAAATAAATAAAATGTGGCACAAATCAACCTTTTTATAACACAGAAACAGACTTTAGACATAGAAAACAAACTTACAATGCTCAAAGGGGAAAGGAAGAGTAAGAATAAATTAGGAATTTGGAATTAGCAGATACAAACAACCATACATAAAACAGATAAACAAGATCCTACTTCATAGCACAGGGAACTATATTCAATATTCTATAATAAACCATCTTGAAAAAGAACGTGAATTGTTTTGCTGTGACCAGAAACACAACATTGTAAATCAACTAAAATTCAATAAAAATAAACAAATAACATTGAGAAAAATCTAAAAAAAAATCTGGGTGGTGGATATATGGCAGTTTGTTGTACTGTTTTCTCTACATTTGTGTATGTCTGAAATTTTTTATAATTTAAAAACACGAATGGCTACAACAATACCCTTTCACAGTCAATGCTGTATAAATCAAGTCAACAATCAGTTTCTGACTTCCCAGAATCATCAGCAATGAAGACACTAGGTTATCATTTCAGTAAGTTTCAGTTTTTAAAATTAAGTCTCCATAGTAAAAACTAATTGCTTACCATTAAGTCTCCATTTGAAACTTCAAAAAAAATGTATAAACACACACTATTTGTTGTTGAGGGTTTGAGGAAGGAAGTGTATACATACATTTTTTTTCTATTAGCTCAACTCAGTCTCTGGTCTCTACGTGCTTGACACTGACCAGGTCATGAAATAAATCCATCAGCATTCTCAGTGACTACCCTGTGATTAAACATGCCTGGCACCAGTGCAATGTATTCCAACCTTTCTAACAGCTTTTCCTTTGTGCACATCTGCAGGCTCTTGATGCACATCTGCATGCAGAATCCACAACCATGATCTGCATTATAATTAATGGAACAGCACTTCTGACCAGGTCCACAGGGTCTGATGTATAATCATTTTTAAGATCTGCAGGGAACTGAAGATACCCTAGGGCGAAAGTGCGGCTAATTTCAGATCAGGCACTGGACAAACTTTAAGTGGTAAGACAGTTGTTTTCCTGAAACAACTGTCATAGCTGGAGGAGAAGCTCAGCCTGTGTGTAACTGCTTCAAACCATAGTTGATCTACTCCTGAACACCTCACCACATCCCTCATATACCAGCTTTAAATGACCATGGTATACGCTCCAATTTACGTATAGATCCAATTTAAAACCTTACATAAAAGGATTCTTTGGGAGTTCCCGTTGTGGCGCAGCGGAAATGAATCCGACTAGGAACCCTGAGTTTGTGGGTTCAATCCCTGGCCTCGCTCAGTGGGGTAAGGCTCTGACATCACCATGAGCTGTGGTGTAGGTTGCAGACATGGCTCAGATCCTGCATTGCTGTGGCTGTGCTGTAAGCCAGCGGCTATAGCTCTGATTCAACCCCTAGCCTGGGAACCTCCATGTGCCTCTGGAGTGCAACCCTAAAAAGCAAAAAAAAAAAAAGGGATTACTTGGTGATCACTGACAGAGCAAATCACTGAAGTTTGGATGAGAGTAGCAGTATATAGCAAGCATAGAAATATTAGACCTGAACTGAGCATCTTTCTCATTCTATAATCTTGATCATTAAGACCTTTTTTCTCATGTCCCCCTTATCCCCATTTTTTTAAAATTTTACTTTGAAAGCTAGACAGAAGTCCCCATGGCTAGGTAAGTTCTTACTTTGGTGCATTTCTTCAAAGGCCCTCAGGGGTTCTCAGTGTCCATTTACATTGTTCAATTCTATAGCTACAGCACAGAGTGAAGTCCACGGAACACAGCAAGAGGCAGAGCAGCTTGATGCTGTACCTCCCTAGCCTAGACTTTCACAAGTCAGCACTGTCCAATAAAGCTTTCTGTAATGATACCCAATACTGTAGCCACTAGTCACTTGCAGTTTCTGAGCACCTGAAACGCAGCTATTGTGAGTGAGAACCGGAACTTTTAATTTCATTTAACTTAAAGAGCCACATTTAACTAATAATTTCCATACCAGACAGTGTAGTTGCAAGTGAAAGACTTTGTTTTTTCTGTTTTTGTTCCGGACACTTGATATACACAAAGATTCATTTAAAATAATTACCTTTCTCTCTCATATAGACACACACACTTATACATGGAATTTTAGTAAGGCATAACCTAGTGATGGGTCTAAGGAATCAGGCATTCAAATATGTTTTTAATGAATATGCATTTTGTTGGATTTTTTTTTTTTGAGGGGGCCGTGCCCTTGGCATGCAGAAATTCCCAGGCCAGGGATCAAACTCAGACCATAGCAGTAACCTGAGCCACAGCAGTGAAAACACTGGATCTTTAACCTGCTGTGCCGCCAAGGAACTCCATGGATGAATAAATAAACGCTTATACTTCTTACAATACACAGGTCAGACTTTCCTGTATTACACTCAATGAAGCCTCAATTTTCCTCCCTCTCCCCACCCCAACTACCTGAAGGGTAGATAGGAAACATATCCAGCTCTTGCTTCTCCCCAGCCCTGACCCCAATTCCAGTGTCCCTGAAGCAGAAATTTGGAGCTAGGAGGATGAGGCTGCCTGTCCAAAGGAAACAAGAGGGAAGGAAGAAGGAAACTCAAGAGCAAAATATTAAACAGTCAAAAAAAATGGACTCTGGGGGTTTCAAAGCAGAGAAATAAAAACAAGGAAGCAAAAAAGGGTGAGGCTTTTCTGTAAGGACAAGTGAGAGATGGAGACTTCTTTAAGGCCAAGATACATATAAATGGCTGAGATGACTCTGGAGGCCAGGGTTTCACCTAGAAGTTAACAATGCAGAAGGTATCTCTGTGTACTTAGAAGCTTCTAGGCAATCAGTCTCTAAAGGGGATATGTAAAATCTTGGTTACGCTAAAAAAGCCGATGTTAGAAGACTGGACACTGAGGGAAGGAGGAAATTATAACTGGTAATTTTGTTGTTGTTGTTTTCTTATTGAGAAATAAGTTTAACAAACAAAAGAGTATACATACCATTTGAAGTATAGTTTAAAAAAAAAACACCTGTGTTCCCATCGCCCAAATGAGGAGTATTTTTCTTTACTCCTTTTTTTTTTTCCCAACTCCTGGAACATCCCTCAACAACTAAAGTAGATTTAGCTGGGGTGGGAGGGGGCAGGGGGTGGGGGGGGCAGTCTCAGGTGTGTTAAAAATGTCCTTAATTGCAGAAAGACCCTAGGCAAACAATTTCCAACCTTATTCTTTGTCTCCTTAAATTTTCAGAAGCTTAATTTCTTTAGTGGACTAGGATGAAGACATTCTTTCTACCGTCAAATTAAAGCATTTTAAATGAATAAGTTAGCAGATTCCTTTAAATCCAGTCAGTCAACCTAACATGTTAACATATAATTTCCTATTTTGAATGGGGGAAAGGATTTGAAAGTAAAGGTCCTGACTCTAAAAATATCAGAGGAGGGAGGAAAGCCTAAGGCTCCCAAAAAACTCCACATACTTTACCAGTTTCCCAGAACTTTGAATTACTTGCCTTCATCCACACACACAAAAGTTACGAGGCCAAATACTTCCTGGCCTATGTACATTTGCTCACCTAAAGAGCTCTAGGCTGCCCATTCTTTTCATTCTCCCAAGTAATTATAAACACTGGGAAATGCTCTGGAAATGAAACAAATTTGCTGACACTGTCCTACACTAGCTTCTAAATAGTTGAACAGTTGCACTGCCAACTTTACACAAGAAACCAATACTATCTGAATACAATCAATCTAACCAAAGTACACTGAACACTTCCTATAGGAGACTATGTCTCAGTTGTCTTTTTTCCAATTTCTCTGTTTTAGTTAAATCAATGGGATAACCATACTTTCCTGGATGACATACAAACCCCATGGCACTAAGAATTTAAGGGCAGGGATGAGGATTCTTTTGCACAGCCGTAACTGTCGATGGAAAGTTATAGTCTTGCATGTTTCAATCTCCCTTTCCTACTCTAGAAAATGACTGCATTACAGTCCCAATCTCTTCTTTGGGTCCTGCTACAAGGAGGCCGAGGATGTTGTCAGTGGCAGTAACTCTTCGGCAGAACACTGATGTTACGCGCTTACCTTTTCATTCCCCTTAACACAATGCTGAGTTGTCTCAGAACCAGAGCCCCTCCTGCCAGATTACAGGACAATACCTTTAAAAGAAACAGACTAGACAAAAACCAGCCCAGGCCTCTGCATAACAGATAGTTTTGAATGGACTCGCCCCACACTGGCCAGCCATACAGAGTCATAAGATTATGTGTTAGGAATGGTCAGCACCGGGAAAACTTCAGATATTATATGAGGAAAAAGAACTTCACAGCTGCTAAGTGACTGGGCAAAGAACGTACAGTTAGCTAATGGCTCACCAAGGATTACAACTATGTTTTCCAAACCACGCTGCATTTCTTTATGGTCTCCAACAACAGCAGAGTAGGAACAGGGCAGTGACTATTATTCTATAACTAAAAGAAAAAAACAAAAACCTATCTCCCTGAGAAGCAGCAATCACCTAATGAGCAACTCCTACCAAAACCTGAAGGTCCTGTTTTGGAGTTCTTCTGCCTAAGGAGAAAATTCTCATCATACTCTTCAAACCTGAAATGCCTCACGGCATACAATCAGTTCTCAGAGACGCCACTAAGTTTAAAATGAAAATGCAGCTCTTAAGTCTTCCAACAGGGAAATGTAAGGTGGCTGGTTTCCTGTCAAGCATGTGCTCCTCCCTCTATTGTGGGAAACAAACCAGTCACTGGAGTTTCTAAGAGTGGCACATTAACTCTTCCAAGATACCTGAGCATCCTTTACTAAATTACCTTTTCATAGACACCAGCAGTATCCCAATTCTCTGGAAAAGGTAATTAGCCTCCCATGGGTGACTAGTTTACTCAGAGTGAGCACTGAGCTCACCATAGGATGAGCATGGTCATTTTTGGTGGGAATGAAAACATTATTTTGTTATCAGAAGTTTTTATTTTTTCATCTTAATGTAAGCCCTTCAATACGTGATATTTTAAAAGTGGTAACTACTCCCTGAGATATAATAGACAAGTGCCAAGTACAATAAGCTGGGAACTCTAACACCAACACATCAGAAATTCAATTTAATAAACATTTGTTGGGCACTTACTATGTGCCAGAGTCTATGCTAGACAGTGGGGAAATTACACTGCTACAGTTTATCCAACTGGGGAGTACCAGTGATACTATAATACAACTATATCAGATTAATGAATGGATATTATTATGAGTATGGCAGATGGTCCACCATGGCTTCTTGTTCTGGTTGTTAGAGACCTGAATCTCATCATAGCTTCAAATTTTGGAGGACAATGGAAAAGTTAGTAATAACCTGGATAAACATATCAAACAGTTTACTGATCTGAAAATAAGACCCACAAGGAAAGGTCAAAGAATTCCATCAGAGATAAAAAAATCTTCAAGGGTAACACTGATAACCTGTAAGGCCCAGTTCCTTGGGAGACCTTCAACCAGAATCTTGACCAAGGTGACTTCAAAGATCCCTTCAAATGCTCAGATTTTATAATTCTATGATTGACAATGGGTTTCTAACATGTGGAGAAAGCACTTGATTTGTGACTACTTAATACTGCATAGAAACAACATTAAAAGATCTCCCATAAAAATCTTACAGGGACAGGAGTCCCCGTCGTGGCTCTGGTTAACGAATCCGACTAGGAACCATGAGGTTGTGGGTTCAATCCCTGGCCTCGCTCAGTGGGTTAAGGATTGCACATTGCATGAGCTGTGGTGTAGGTCGCAGATGCGGCTCGGATCCCGCGTTGCTCTGGCTGTGGCGTAGGCCGGCGGCTACAGCTCCGATTAGACCTCTAGCCTGGGAACCTCCATATGCCGTGGGTGTGGCCATAGAAAAGACAAAAAAAAAAAAAAAACACACTTACAGGGACATAACAGATACATATCTGAAGCATCAAAGGATTCAAGGATCCTCGCCTTTGCAGACAAGCCATCCCCTCTCCATGCCCAATGCCACCTGCCTCCTAGAGCTAGTTCCAAGTTTCTGGCCAACTCAGCCCCAAGCTCCTATCACAAGGAGACAACTCCACTGATAAAAACTTCGTCGCATAATCAAGAGCCTTCTCAGTGCCATACTAAAACTAGCTTGAATTAACTTCTAGAGAGAGGGTGAAGTTTGGGAGGAAATGATTGTTTCTAGGCTCTTGAAATCATGTTTTTTGTTTTTGTTTTTGTTTCTTTTCCACAGCCACACCTGCAGTATGTGGAAGTGCCCAGGCTAGGGTTTGAACTGGAACTGCACCTGACAGCCTACGCCACAGCCACAGCCACACCAGACCTGAGCCATGTCTGGGACCTACACCACAGCTCATGGCAATGCCAGATCCTTAACCCACTGAGGGTTGGAACCACTTCCTCATGGATACTAGTCGGGTTCTTAACCTGCTGAGTCACAACAGGAACTCCCCACGTTCAATTTTAATGCAGTTGTCAGGTCCCATCAAAACTCATCTGTCTTGCTGAAATTACAAGGATGGACTGTTAAACTCCTAGTAAGGGAAGTTATTTAGTTTTTTTCCCTTAAGAATAAGAACAGAAGTTCTCGTCATGGTGCAGTGGAAAAGAATCTGACTAGGAACCATGAGGATGCGAATTCGAACCCCGGCCCCGCGCAGTGGGTTAAGGATCCAGCATTGCCGTGAACTGTGGTGTAGGTTACAGATGCAACTCAGATCTGGCGTTGCTGTGGCTGTGGCTTAGGCCGGCAGCTGTAGCTCCGATTCCACCCCTAGCCTGGGAACCTCCATATAGGCTGCTGGTACAGCACCCCCCCCCCCCCGCCCAAAAAAGGGATAAGAGCAATGCCTACAGGTTATATACACAATGCTATTGCTAAAAGATGTAAAGACCATCTTAAAGACTGACCTCTTCCATTTACTAGGTATGTGACATTGGGCAAGTTGCATAACCTCTATGAGTCTCAATTTTTTCATCTGTTAGAGATTATAATACCTACTTCATAAAGATGCCATGATAATTTACATGACATAATGTGCTCCATAAACTGAAAAATGAGGTTCAAATGTAAGGTACTAGAGGAAAAGTGATAAACATCCTCATAAAATGTTATTTCTGAAATCGGTGTTGGAGTACCTAGTAGGCAGACTAAGTATGTGATAACTAATAAAGCAAGGGTAGCAAAAAGAGACCAATCCGGCTTCACTGAACTCATTCAGAATTTTCCAATTAGAAAATCTAGAAAGAAGTTAATATCAGAAAACCTATGTTTTGTGTTTTACAATTTAGTATTTTTAATTTCACAAGAGTCACATAATCTTTTCAGTATTAAGGGCTTCTAGAGTTCTTAATCTGACCTTGTTTGGGTTCATCTTAAATAGACTCGATAAGGACTATGAGCAAAAGCATGGAAAGTCCTGTGATAGTTCAATGAAAAGTATAAAGAGCATATACTATAGATGCCATAGGAGTTAATTATATGTTTACTGATACTTGTGGATTTCTTCAACTCAGAACTAAGAGGAATTGTGGCAGCATGAGCAACTGCAACAAGTATATCTCAAATCCAAGGTGGCTTTAAAGATGGAAACTTGGATACATGGGATATTTGATTGTGTGGAGGGAAGATGCAGCTTAACTGCACAAACAACTAATTACACCTGCTAAAGACTGATTATGACATCATCAAAACCAAAAGAGGGCTGTATGTGCAGCTCATGCCTGAAACACCTTAAAGGCATTTTCTAGTCTTTATAAATCCATGCCTTGTTTTGAGTGAGCATGCATGAGGAAAAGCAAAAAGCATTGTTCTATTTCTCTCTGTAATGACCACATGCTAAACAGGCCATGGTTTCTGTACCAAATGCTCTGCACTGATGAGAGTTAGCAGAGAGCCAGGCAGGGGGTGCCCCCCTTTGTCGCTGCTTTCGTTTTTAAAATGAATCATAATTTCTGCATTGGATACAAAGATGGGTTTACAGCTATTAGCCATCATATTAATAATTTAGAAAATACATGCCCAATCACTTGTGTTCTTTCAATTCCCTACGAACACAGCTGCAGCCCACATTAGAAGCAAGGGTGAATGGATAGTTTTCAGATGAGATACTTGGGCTGAATTATTAGGGTAGCCTGTACTACAAAATTACTAATAAACATTGCTTCTGGCTCAATTTAGCCTGAACTCAGTGAACCTAGCCAATGGTGACAAATCAAAAACTCAGAAATGCCCAATGAATGAATCTAACTAATCAAGGAAGCCTGTAGGAAGTAGATGCCAGGATTAATGAGCCAGCAGTTTCACCATACCATGCTGTTATTTCTTCACATAAATGCCCTCAGATGAGATTACCTTTATGTCATGAAAAGGAGAAAAGGAAGGTTACATTCTTTCAACTGACAGGTTAACTACTGTCATTACTAGAAGACACATCTTCATGGGCTAAGTTTTTTCTTTATCCTAAAAATTAATATGTAAAGTCCACAAC
This sequence comes from Catagonus wagneri, assembly GCA_004024745.2. Classification (NCBI taxonomy): domain Eukaryota; kingdom Metazoa; phylum Chordata; class Mammalia; order Artiodactyla; family Tayassuidae; genus Catagonus; species Catagonus wagneri. The sequence goes on from PVHT020004020.1 coordinate 2,193,966, forward strand.
ACAAACTAAAAACGTTTTCATTTTCAAGAGATGCAGTCAGTGAAATCAAATGTAAACTGCCCCAAAGTTAGAACTTCTACATTTCCCATTTACATCTACCCTGATTTAACCAAGTTGCTCTGCATCCTATTTTCTATTCATATCTAACATCACCTTTAGTAGGCTGAATTCCTATATCCTTTTTCTTCCACCATCAACAAAAGGTAAATAAAAGTGCAAAAGTGCAATATCATTACTATGCCATCACTCGTATGCCATATATGATAGTGACAATATTAAGAAAATAAAGATACAAGGATAAATATGTATTTTCAAATAAATCAATTATATAGTTATAACAGACTTCGACTTCTTCTAGCTAGCAACGTGGTGACAGTATTCAATGCCAAACAGACTACTCAGCAAAAAGTACAATTCATTAGAGGCAGGATATCTAACATGTTGTACTTATCTACCTGTACTCTGAAATTATTCATCATTATTGTCTTTATTCCCTTATTGAATGCAGTTATTTTTATAACTTTAACAGTTTTGAGACAGAATTGCTGCTAATAAAGAGTAAAAAATAATATGAAGCATTACTGTTTTTAGCTTTTTTTTCCTCCCTCGAAAATGCAAAAATCAAAAAAATTGCAGAAATATTTCAGGTTTGTGATTGATATTCTCATTCTCTGCTTTTTATCTCTGCTAAATTGTCGACTTTAACAATTTAGGCCAGGCTGCCTTCCCTTATGCTAATGGCACACATAACATTAAAATGTTCAAAATTCTTAATACAAAAATCTATTGCCATAGAAACAAATATTATTCCAGAATCAGGTCAAGTGAAAAACTCTGTACACTTTCATTATAATATTGATAAATAACCACTATATTATGAAATATAAGTATCTTTGAAAGCATCTATCACTTCGGTTGATTTGTAACTTCTCATCAGTGTTCTGAGTTGGCCCATTTTTTTTCAAATGAAAGCTCCCATTTCCCTTGCCTTTCAGAAATACAATTTTTAAAGATTCCATTTAGCATCCTTTATTGCATTCCTACATCATAAAGTTATGCTTTACAGCAGCATAAAAAAGCTGTAAAATTAGCATCCTTGTAAACAACCTTCCATGCCTTCCATGCTCACTGGTGAAGCAATCTGTGATTTGAACTGATGTCTTCAATGTGACTTGAGATTAAAGTATCCACAATTTCAGGTTAAAAAAAAAAAAAGCCACTAATCTAAACCAAGGGAGAATACGACAAAGTGTAAAAAGGAGGAAAAGTATTTTTCACGTACAGATATTTTAGAAATTTCATCATTATGCTGCTAAATTAAATCCTAGGGTAGGTTTTAAAACACAGAAATGTTCTATTTTTACATAAAATCCCAAATGAGCATGTCTTCATCCTAATGTTTTAACGTTAAATATACCCTTAGAAAATGCAGAATTGAAAAAGTCTGTGAACCCACCTACCAATTTTCCCTCTAATTAAAATTCCTAAGGTAACGTGAACAAATGACTTATCTTTATCACATGCCCTTTTGTCCTCACCTTTCAAGAGATTCCACTGCGTTCCCTTAGTTGAGTACCAATTACAGTTCCTTAAGTTCACGTGTAGCCCGGTGATGTGAAATTGTATTTTAGGACAAGGGTGTTTTTAAGGGTTTCCCCTCGGTGGCAACCAAAAAAGAAACCTGCCCCATGGGAAAAGGGGCGGTCTCAATGCTCACAAGGACCATTAAAATTTCAAACCACAAGACTCAGTTTGGTTAATCTTCCAAAGGAGGCCTGTGATGTCGACTCGCCTCCAAGTTTAAAACGCCCTCAAACCTTCCACCTCATTCTCCCGAAGAAAACAGCAACTTTTCACTACCAGTTAGTTTGGGTGTCTAAATTTGAGGTTAGCTCGACCCAAGGGTGGACCCCGAGAAACCAGAGCAGTCTCGCGGGGGAAAGCCCGAGAGGCCCTGACCCAGGCCGTCCTGCCGTCTGCCCCCACTTGGGAGACGCCGGGCGTCTGAAGCCCGCCTAGATCCGCACACACAAGGGACCGGCCGCCTTTTTCCGGCCTAGAGGCCTCGGCCCTCGGGGAGCGGCCCGGGCCCTGCTCGCCGACCGCATACCTGGGGTCAGACGCGGCTCTGAGCGACGCCACAGGGCAGAGCTTCCTCCACGGCGCTCCTTCCTCCTGCCCACAGCCTCCGGAACAAACAGAGGCCCACCGAGGGTTACCATCGACTCCTTCGTCGGAAGGAAAGCCGGGAAGCTTATCAACCCTCGGGCACCGCGATTAGTGCGGGCAGCTGTGCTCCGAGGCCCATCTCTGGCTCAGAGGCCTGGAGCGGCCCGAAGCCTCGCGAGGCCTCCAGCTCGCGTGAGGAGATCACCACCTGGCCTCTCACTTCCGGCCTCCAGGCCGCGGGACTTTAAGCCCGAAGAGGGCTGCGTAGGCAGCTGTGCGACCGGAACTGAGAACAAGCCTGCTGAAGGGCGGACGCGTCCCAGGTGCCGAGAACCCGTCGTGGGAGCGCGATTCGAGAACCACTTGACCTAGCTCTCTCCGCTCCCTCCGCGGGACATTTCCACCATTCAAAGTCACACCAAAACCCATCGTTCTCCATATCACATACTGAAAATGATTTTATTTTATCCATTTACATTTAACTTGATATAAACTTGTCCGGAAAAGTCAAATAATATGCTTTATATTAGCTCAAACATTTATTAAGAAAACCAAATTCCATAAATAAGCACAGACAATAAGTTAAAACATATCACAAACTGACCAGTATGTAACAAGAATGCTTTATCTACACAAAACATCCTATTTCACATGTTTGTTCATTCTTCGAAAGCGCTTTTGTTCTCTGGGTTTGGATTTGACCAGCACATGCAGAAAGAGCTGATTGTGTTTCTCTGTACAAATTTGCAGGGTTGTAGATGTCCGTAGTGCACCCGTCGGCAGCCGGCAGGGGCCAGGGCGGTGGCCGAGGGGCACGAGGGACGACAGGACCACCACAAAACAACCAAGGGCACAAAGCAGCGAGGAGAGAGAAACGGAAAAAGGAAGCAAACAAACCCCAGTCCTGAAGGATCCAGAAAAGAGATGTGGCTTTTGCTTTTACAAAAGGAAATTTTTCTTACATGTTTATTTTATTCTTCCTTATAAAGACTTATCAAAATGGGTAAGATCACCTCTTCTTCATCACATGACTGCTTTAGTCTACTTCAGCCACCCAATCCACTGGCATGTTCCTCCTGAGAAGCCTTCCCTTCAATACCCTCACACAGGTGTGCTTAAGAAAATAAAAGTAAGGTAAAATAAAAGCGTTTTTTTGCAAGCCAATAGAGGGCTGCACGGATGTGACTGGATGGACAGGGCAAAGGACGGATGATGAGAGAGGAAAGAAAGAAAGGAGTTCGGAGCAAGAATACGAGGATAAATCAAATTGTAATCAGTTGGGCCCTCAGATGAGGCGGTTGGTAGCAGATGCTTGTCCTCCTTTAAGACAAAAGTCCCCAATATTGTGCTGTCCCTTGAACACGTCCGTGTGTGACCTAGGTGCACTGTGTATGTGTATGCGCGCGTGTGTATAGTGTCTGAGAGTGAGCGAGAGTGCGTGTGTGTGTGTGTTTCTGCCCACAAACCAGTCCATTGATGTCTGATTTCAGATCCTGAGTCTACTCCCTGGTAAGTAAAATGGCGGGAAGGATGCTTTTTGCAGGGCGCAGGAGGAGGGGCCGGGAAAGAAGGGACCGCAGGGGAGGCGGTGGGCAAGGGGGCCGAGGGCGTCGTATGGAAAGTGTGGACGGGAATGCCGCCAGTCAGAAGGCCGTGAGGAGGGCGCGAGCACGACGAGTGCGAGCGGGGAGCCCCGGGGTAGCGGGAAAGGGCCGGGTGAGGTGCTGGAGACCGGGCGGAGGGAGGAGAAGGTGAGACCCGGACACGGGTTTGGGGGAGGGTGGGGCGAGCGAAATCAGACGGAGGGGCGGTCTCGTGGGCTGGGCTCGGGGTGAGCCCAGGAGAGCGGAGGAGAGAGGAGAGGACTGAACGAGACGTGGCGGAGGCCGGGCTGGGTGGGAGCAGGGCGCCGGGGCCGGGGCCGGGGCGGGCGGGGCGGGGCGCCGGGGCAGGGGCCCGGGCCGGGAGCGGGGGCCGGGCGCGCGCCTCCGGGGCCGCGGGGCGGACCTGGGGGCGACGCCGGGGGCGGAGCGGGCCGGGCGCGGCTATATTAAGTGAAGCTCATGGAGACTGTGTGCTCTAGCGCCTTGCGGCGCAGAGAGGCGATGCTCGTGCCCCGCCACACGTCGCTGCTGTCCGGGGAGCTGCAGAGCTGGGGCGAGCCGGAGACGTTGCTGGGGCCGGGGAGGGAGGCGGGCACCATGCCGGGGAAGGCGGGCTGGTAGAGGTGCGACTGCAGCCCCGCGCCGTTGGAGCCCGCCAGGCTGTTGGACAGGCCCATGGAGTTGGGCGGCGGCCCCGCCGCCAGGCTGCACTGGGACAGCGACTGTGCCATGGCTTGCTGCCTGCCCAGTGCCGGCGGCAGCGGCAGCTGCGACACGCCCGGCATGGCTGCCGCCGCCCAGCGGGTGTCGTTGGCGTGGAAAGAGCACAGGCTGTCGCCCATGGCGGCGGCGGCGGCGGCGGCAGCCGACGGGAACTGTGGCAGGCCTGGCGTGGGCAGCAGCGTGCCGGGCGCGCGGAACACGTTGGTAGTCTTCTTGCGCTTCTTCCACTTAGCGCGCCGATTCTGGAACCAGACCTGCAGCGGGCGGGGCAGGAGACACATAGAGCGTTGTTAGCAGGGGGCTGCCGGCTTGAGCCTGGGAAAACCGCGGCAGGTCCACCCACTTAGCCCCAGGCCCAACAAGTGCCAGAGACCCTGGTTCTCCACCAGCTCGAGTCAGTCGGCGTCCCTCGCACCCACTAGGCACCAGCTCCCGGGGTCCTGAGGGATTGTCCCCCGGAGCGCTTGCAAACAGCTCAGACGTACATCGTGCGCAGTGTTCACCACGCCCCTGCACGCTGGCACATTGTGTGCGCTGCTTAGATACACAGGTCTGCAGGCAGGCATGTGTCAAAGCTGGACCCTCAGGTGTACAAATGAAGATAAACATGTGTACCCAGGAGGCTTAATAGCGTGCCTTATAACACTGATGGGGTATAGAATTTTCAGAAACGCTGGAAATTTGGAAATTGATGAAGGGCCGTGGATGACATAGCCAGTTTCAAAATCGAAAGACAAAGGAAAACCCCTAACGCCACCAGATGACAGAGAGGAGCGGTTAATATAGTGATCCGCATGGAAAAGCAAGTGCCATGAGCTACAGTTGTTTGGGTCGCCAAACCGTGACTTCTGATTCGTAGCGATAGGTACTAGTGCCACGATTCTGGATGCTTCATTCGCAAGGCCTTCTAAGGGCACCTTTATCTGAGCTATGCAGATGTGCTGGAACCTGCAGCCAGAGCCCTGAGCCTCAGGGCCTTCAAGTCCTTATTTTCAGGAACTTCCTGAGGATCCCGAATAACAAGGCCTCAAATTCTCTCAACCCCACCCCACCCCTATATCATCTATAAACTAAAAATTAATTTTCTGACCACTACCAACTAAAGGATGTCAGATTTAAAGCTCACACTAGTTATGAATCAAACTGAATTTTGCTTAGACAAATCCAAATGTCTTTCTAAAGGAGATGTGTTTGATAAAATGTACTCTAAATGAAAATAAACCTCCTAGATCTTTCTTAACACTGACCCTGGAATTTCAGACCTTACCAGAAAAATTTGCCTATGAATGTCAAATTTGCTACCCTAAGAAAAAAAGAGTTCTTCCCGAAAGGTATAAAGTAAGCTGCCTGACCAAGGTAACTTACCCCTCCACATACCTGGGATGCGATTTTTTTTATTTTTAAAAAAATGCCAGCATGCCCACTTGGCAGGCTTACAGTTTAACATCTAGTCAGTTGCAAGTTTACTGTGCACAAGTATAAATGACGTGGGACACAGCTTCGGTACTGATTCCTCTTAGAATTTAGCCAATGCAGTTGACCACCATATTCATGGCCAAAAGGTCATGCGTTAATCCAAGCTATTTAGTGTTTATTGTACGAACTAAAGTATCAAGAGTATGGGAGTACCTGACCCCCTACCCGGTAAACCAGCTCAGCACAACAGTGTTCACACTCAAGCAAGCGGAGACACACTGTTTGCCAATGTAAAAAGGCACTGCAATCTAGAATTCTCTCCTGCCTTTCTTTGGGCCAGGCCCAGGCTTTCCACCATACCCACCCCATCGCCCATGGCTTCATCCTTCTCTGGTTTTTACCCCATTTCCCACGGTTCTGACTACTCCAGTGTCCCGACTGGGTAAAGACGTTGGGTCCTTTTCCTGCTAAAGCCCCTTGGGCTGGTGGCACGGCGGATTAATGAGGCAGCAGGGCCCTAGACCGAGGCTGGGATCAATGCAGCCGGCAGCGGATTGAGCTGTTAGCAGCCTTCGGCGGAGAGTAACCCGCGGGGCCCAGGAAAGCACCGCGAGGAGACCTGCTGCCACAGGCCGCTTTGCGTTACCTATCCAAGGGTGGACTGGGGGGAGGTAGTCCAGACGGAGCCCTAGGCAAGGGACAGTGTCTGTGTCCAAACGGTCCGCGTACCTCACACTCCGCACCCGGATATATTTTGAAAGGTGTCTGACACCCTGCAGTGTCAGTGAATACCGAAATGTTTGAAAATTTGGGGGTGGGCAAGGGGTGGGGGTGGCAGATGTGGGTGGGGGAATGGGGAAAGAAGCAGAGGAAAGAAAGGGGGGAGAAAGTGACCCAAAGAATTTCAGTAGAAAACATACAAGCCTGCCAGGAAGGTTTCTGAATCTCAGGCACAAGCGGAAAAGAACATCTGTTGAAGAACTAAATATTATAGAAATAATCGAAAAATCGTGCTCAATTATGTTTGAGGGTTAGTAGGCAAATGATGGCTACAAAATTTTTTATGTTTCATGGCTTACTGGGGTTGGGAAAAAAAAATCTGCATGGGGTCTGGGCACCTCCGTTCCAAGCTATGATGCATATGTTTTTAAAATGTGAATGTTTCCACTTGAAAACTAGAGCATGACGGATTAAAATGCAGGCAAAACCTAAGGGAGATTTTGAGAATGCACAGATGACAACTCCAGGAAATATATTAACCGCAACCACGGCCAACTTTGTACTCAGTTGGAAATGCAGCTCTTCTCAGAAAATGCTTAATACAACAGTGAGAATCTAATGGAGGTTGGAATTTAAAAATCCACTTTCATGATATCTGCTGTTACAGTAATATAGACATACTGTAAATGTATTTTAAAATATATAGCCCGTTTAATTCCTCACCTATAAATGGCTCAGAAATTGAGAAAGAGAGGGAGAAAGAGAGAATATTACTTTTTTTCCCCATCAAAGCAAATGCTTTATGAAGATCTCATTGGAATCCAGCAAATGATTAATGTGAAGATTTGGGAGGAAATCTGGGGAGCTGTATTAAAGCCTAGATCTCAGGTTCATTTCGATCAGCCAGCCGTGAACTCTGGGCCGAATTCATTACACTTTAATAGTGCTGGGAGAGGAAGAAAATGCAATTTCTCATTCCATTAGAAAACTAGAAAATACTCTCAGCTTGTCCCCCTATTAAGATGTGGCAGGTGACAGGGCCATTCTGGGGGACACGGTCAATGGAATTACAGCACATTATTTTTGTTCGTATAAAATATTGAAAGGCAAGCCTGACTGTGCAGAAGTTATTTCACTGATTTGGTTTTTATGTAAATAAAATATTGAAAGTTAATTAATCCGTGCTAGAGACTAATGATTATGCTTATTATATTGCATTTGATCGCGTAATTTGCATGATTCTCGCATTGCTGCTTAATAAGCCATTCCAGGTTATAAATAATTCTGAAATTGGTTTCTAATAATGGCATGCTATAAAAGGAATGGTTTTATTACACTAGCCAGAAAAGAGGAGCGATATCAGACATGGAATTGGCCTCCGTGTGAGTAGAGGTGCTTTAATAAATACTTAAAAGTATGATATATGCCAGATAGTGATAAAAATAAGTATGTTGGATCATTTAGTCTAGAATCAAAAAAGTATCTTTAAAAACATACAATTGCAATAAATTAAATGTTTAGATCATTTTTAATCAGTGCAGTGGCCCACATACTAAAAAGAATGTGTGGCAATCTGTTAACTATAAGGAAAACTATGAAGTACTCATCATATAAGAACATAAACCAATTACTATTTAATTTCAATTTGGTCAAGGAGCAAGGATACAGTGAATTGTGAAGTAAATACATTTTCCATAAATTATTTTTGCATTACATCACATAATGTTAATCGTTTTGAAATGTTAATTTAAAAGGTTATGTTGATCTGATTACTTTTTAAACTATGGGACATTATTTTTAAAAATATTGAAATTGCCATTCTATTAAATTGTTCCTATCAGCAGCATCAAGCTATTATCTTTGGTTGAACATTATGCTAGAACAATTAAAGTACTTTGTCTCTATCCTTCTTGATTATTCTTTTGTGTGCTTCTTGAAAATAACTGTTTCTGTTACACAGTTTGTGTTTTATTTCATTTACAACTTTTTATATTAAAAGAATCACTGCCATTAACCTTTGGAAGACCTAATAAAGTTTAATAGACCTCGTTTCTTTTTTCATAAAGTCAGTTGCCCAGTTATATTTTATTTGTGATTCTAAGTCCTATTTTAATTCAAAATAATTACTATTATGTCTAGGTTAAGGAATAGCATTTTAGTCTTTAAAATAAAAATTACTAGATAGTATTTCTCTTGCATGACAAAAAACAAATTTATGAATTTTGAACCTACAGAATTTTAACAAACCAGTTTTATCATTAACGATAATAGAAATATTGAAATTGAATATTTCTGTTAACTCAATTTCAGATTTAAAAGGAAGGTTCGAGTTAAAAAATTAAGAGCATTAGCAATATATATACATATATATATATATGTATATATATATATACATATATATATATGCAGAATACAATTAACATGACTTTGATGCTTAATTTCAGTGGTCCATGGTTCAGGGCTTCCAGAGTTCAGTAAAGAAACCACCCAATAGCCACCCTTATATAATATAACCACCCTTATATTATTTTTAATTGAGCAAAAATGTTAGTCTATGTTATACCCTGAATACCACTTTATTAATGTCACCGTTTTAAGTCCCCAACGACATTCTTTTGCTAGCTATTTAGAACAGAAGCATACGCTGTTTTTCCAGGTTAGACTATCTTTTAAATGCAGAATGGAAACGGAAAAATTCGACACTGAGGTTATGGACACCCTTGTGTCTTAGTTTGTAGATCAAATGTAAAGTAACTGAGATCTTTAAACTTCGATGTTTGTAAAACGGAGATCTTTAAAATTTTTAAAAGCAGCTAGAGCTGAGATTGACATCCAGGAAAACGAACGGAAAATACCAGAACGGAAGGTTTTCAGCACCCTGGATAGCTCGAGACTAAGCCTGCGTCTTGGAATTTCGCCTCCAGCACCTGTCCACAAAATATTTGATATAACGTTTTCATTCTCCTAAAAGCAGGAAAAGTCTGAGATTCGTTGGGCTTATACTTTTACTCCACAATTTTCAGACAAGTTACAGGTGTGGTTTTCTAAGTTATATATAATTTATAACTTGGAGGGTGGTTGGTCGAGAACAAGGGGTCAGTAATGATTTCGTCTAATACCTGTCAATCTTTCCTGCCCTAAATGTCTTTTCTTTAAATAGGATATCTACAACAGAAAGCTCTTACTTCCCCACCCCCACCCTCAAGTTACCTTAGGGAAAACCAGGACTTATAGGCTGCTGGGGATCGCTCCAGCGGCCCCCAGGGTATTGCACCACCAAAATTCAAAGCCTATGCAAACATCAAAGCTGGGGTATTCTGCCTGAGAGCAGTGGGAGAATCATACGCAGGAGAAGAAAGCTACATCGCGAAACCCAGGTGTAGATCTTTTTTAAAAGGTGCTCATTTCGCCTTTTCTCTCTTTGCACGTTTTCTGTGTAACTGTTGCATTCTCCCATTTATCCAGACGCTTAACACAAATTCATTAGAAGGTAATGAAATACTTGTCAATAACGCGAGCTGGAGTGGGACAGCGCGCTCAGCTTAGCCGCCTGGGAGACGCGAAAGGTGGGAGACCCGGAGGTTCCCTTCTCGGGAGGAAGGAAGAGACCTAGTAGTCGAAAGACGCCGGTTTCGCTTTTGAGGACTTCTGCCGGGATGTGTCTATACCGGCAGGAAATGGGGGCTCTGTCTGTCCATCGACGGGGCCAGTTTGCGGGCAGAGGAGCTAACTTGAGCCGGGAAAGCATAGGCAGAGGAAGAGCAGCTTAAGATCCCTGGAAGGGATGAAAAGACCCCGCTTCCTTTGCCCAAGTCCTCCCGCCCCTTCCTTGTCTTCTGCCCTGGCGCCAAGTGCAACGTACCTGCACTCGGGACTCCGTCAGCCCGATACGCAACGCCAACTCCTCGCGCATGAAGATGTCTGGGTAGTGCGTCTTGGCGAAGCTCCGCTCCAACTCGTTGAGCTGCGCTGGGGTGAAGCGCGTCCGGTGACGCTTCTGCTTCTGTTGGCCCTGCTGCTGGCCGGCTTGGCTGGGGTTCGGGCCGCCCTGGGGCCCCGGCTGCTTGTCCGGGTCCTTCGCGCTCACCGCCAGCGAGGCCGGCGTAGAGCCCACTGTGGTGATGTCCTCCCCGGGCAGCAGTGTGGCTCCCTCCACTGGGTCGGAGTTGGGCGCTAGGTCCCCCGGATGGCCCCCGGGATCGGAGCCCCCTACGCCCAGCCTACACTTCACCGCCTCCCGGTGGCCCAGAAGCTCGGCGGCATCTTTCATACCTGAGAAAGCAAGGGGATGGCGGTCACTACTTTCCTGGCCATGCTAGGAGCGACTGTTTTCCCCGCGCTGTCCTCTTGTGGCCCCGTCCTCGGCTCCCTCCGCGCCCACGGTAGCCCTACGGAGCAAACTCTTGGGAAGCTCAGCTGAGTTTCCCAGCATTTGGACAGCGGTCTCCCGGCCACTTTCCCTCTGTCCGAAGCCGGGGTCCTGTAGCAACCAGCACATGCTTTCGTCTCTCCCACAATGAAACACTCCCAGTCCCGGCAATGAAACATGCCTCGGGGTCCCTTTCATGAACAGTACCACGGGTGCCCCAGGAACCCTAGAGCATGTCCTTGGACGTGAGGGGAGGGGGAGAAAAGAAAAGAAAATTAAACGATTTCTTGGTTGCTGTCCCACCTGCGCTTAGCGAGCTTGACGAACTCTACCTCGGGCCCTCAGCCGATTCCCTCTCACTTTCGGAAGATGACTAAGTCTCCAGGCCTTCCACCGCCCGAAACCCACCCAAATCAGCTCCGCCTCCCCCTCAAATCAGAGAAAGTGTTTGGGAAATGGAGTCACATCCATCACCAAAGATTCCCAAACCGGAAACCCAGAGCTCAGCAACCCAGGCAGCATTAAGGAAACTCAAGTAAACTCTCTAGACATAACATTGAATCAAACTTCAGAGAATTCAACTTTTCTTTCCGGAGAAATAAAAGGCGCATTGCTCTCAGCCATTAGCAATACCCAGTCCCTTTGCAGGCCGGATGCCTGTGAGGAAGAATCTGGCTTTTCTCCTTTCTCGATGAGTACACTTAGCAAATCCGCTTTTATTGCAGCGGCTTCTCGTTCAAGCCAGATTTTTACCAATTCATACGAATTCATCCATTCATCCTCTTTGTCTAGAGACAAAGAGGAGAGAAGAGGGTAGTGGGGAGAGAGAAAGAGAGAAAAAAAGAGAAGAAAGAAATCCCAAATCAACACAAACTGGAGGAAGAGAGAGAGAAAGAAAAATGCCCCCAAACAAATTATCACGGGGTAGATCACTCCTTTCAAAAAAAAAAAAAAACAATAATAATAATAAGGGGCGGGGGAAGAGAAAAAAATAAGAAAAACAAAAAGTAACAACATTTCCCAACTCCTTTTTTGGATCTACATATTCCATAGATTTTTTTTTAAGACGATGTTAAATCAAATTAAACTTTAATGCAGCACAATTACTTTTAAAGAAATTAGTCCATTTAGGGCGCATTAAGGTAAAATAAGGAACAGATTGACAATTTCCTGCCCGGGCTTCTCCTGGCTGCCCGGGCGAGAGGCGCGCACTCACCTAGCCTGGCGTCCAGGAGGTCGGCGTGAGACAGCATCGCGCACCGCTCCAGGGCGAAAGCTGTTCCCCCCCAAATTTTAGCGGCTTTAAGTTATTTAAAATAGATATAAGCTATGCGATATAGATATATATAGATCACCTAAATGAAAGAAAATTCGGTTTGTGGTTAAAAGGGGGGCTTCTTGCATTATAATGTCCTTTAGAGAGACGGGGAGGTGCTTAACAGTTGAATGAACCCGTGAGCAGCTCGGCGAGGGGACCAATCAGGAGGGCAGCCTGCAAATGTCAGCGCCGGGAGAGTCCCCCACTCCGCCCGCCCGCCTGCGCCCGCCCGAGAAGGCGGCGGCAGCCTTGGCGGCTCCAGCCCCGAGCAGCTGCTAAAGAAGCGGCAGCTGCCTCGGCTTTGCCCTGGGCTTCCGGGCCCGGCCTCGGGTCGTTCTTGCCGGCGGTTTTCTCCAGGCACACGTTTCCTTTCCCTTGTTCCTCCCCGCACTCTCCAAAGGCAGCTGTATCTCTTTGAGCTAGGGTTTTCCTGGGGTCAGGGCAGGGGACCGAGTAGGGCATGACCCCCTGGTGACCCGAGAGTCGCTCCTGCCTGTGCGCTCTGGGAAGCACTGGCCAGCCGCAGGCTCGGGCTTGCCAATCTCGAGCACGGCAAGGGCAGACCGCACCTAGACTTCGCAGCAGCCCAGCAGGCCTGCGCCTCGGGTCTAGAGGCCCTGCCCGGGACCCCGGGCCTACCGAGACCCAGCCCCGCGGCAGGCCTAGAGCGCAAAACAGGAATCGGCTCCCCCTGTGCTTCCAGTCCCGAGGTCGGCTTCATGGACCCGCGCGCGGTGTAGATTCGTGCACTTTGCACCTTCAGCGCCCGGCTCCCACCCGGCTGCCGCTCCTCCGCCGGGCCCACCAAACCTGCTCATTTGGTCAAAGTTTCTAAGTTCAGCTCGGCTCCCAACTCCACTGTAGGCTGTAAATAAAGTTAAATGCTCTTTATTTTCCTCTCGAATATGTTAAACTACTTGAACAATTTAAAGTGCTTTGCACAAGTGAAGCGAACCATTTCTAATGTTCTGATTTTTCAGAGCCAGCCAACAACAAAGTTTAGATTAGTAATATATTTCTAACCAGAGTAATTTTCAAGATCATTAGGCATTTATGTAATTAGTGCCAAATCTATAAGCTTTTATTACGATTATTAGAGTAAAATCAGTATAAATTTGTACTAATTTACTACTGTTTAGACTTGGCTGTCAAACCCAGAGGTTCTTATTGTAAATGATAACTGAGGAAATTAAGTGCAAAATTCTGTACCATTTCTGATCTGCTCCTAAACAATCCGTTTCAATTGTATTTGTAGCAGAACATAATGCCCTTTTAAAGTTATTTGACTTGTATTTTTATTTGCAACACAGAAAAATGCCCTCTACCAAGGCACAATGAAAACTGATATTTACTACCCTCAGCTTGATTAACATTGATTTTTAATTCGAGAGTGATGCAATTAAGATTATTCATTTAGTGCAAATAAAGCTTCCACAAAAGGGTGGCCTTATGAAGTCTGTTTTAAATAATGCCGAGCAAATGGCTTTTTTGTTGTTGTTCGCCGTCCAATTGACTTACACAAAACACTGGAAATGCTGCCTGAGAGCAGATGCGAAGAGGAATTGTGTGTGTGTGTGAGAGAGAGAGAGAGAGAAAGAGAGAGAGAGGGACAGAGGGAGAGAGAGAGAGGGAGACAGGGACCAAGCAAGGAGACAAAGGCGGCGGCAAGGCGAACTCTGGGGCAGTTTTGCTTCCTCTTCCTTCTCTCCAAGAACCCATTCCCTTCTCCCAAGCACGCACGCACACACACACACACACACACACACGCACGCACGCACGCACGCGCGCACATCCACACACGTGTGGGTGCCCGGGCATCAGCCACACCGGGTCCTTCCGAGCTGCAGAGACAGCTTCCGCAGAAGCTCCGGGCCAGGCCAAGCTTCAGCGACCGCCGCAGCTGCTGCCCCCGCGGCCTAAGTGGCACTGGGGCGCCTGGAGATCCTGCTGCGGTTTGGCGGAGCCCAAGAGGCGGTGGCGTGTTTGGAAGCCGCGAGGATGTTCGGCCAGCGCTTACTGTTCTTTCGAGAAAGACTCTGCTTGGGAGAATACCTAGACCTAAAAGCAAACAGAGTCCCTCCAGTAAAACTTCCCCTACCCCCGAATAAAACCCCAAACCTAGGAGCTACGGCGCTCGGTGGGCGCGGTAGGGAGGCCGAACAGCTGCCCGGGGCGGGGCGGCGTGCACCCGGAATGTGGCTCCAGAGCGCGCACCAGGCTGCACGTTCCCGGGGATTCGCAGGGGGTTTGTGGGCACCTGGGTGGAGCTTGAGGGGCATCCAAGACCGGAACACAGGGGCAGAGGTGGGGGGAAGGGGCAGAGGTGGGGAGAAGTGTCAGAAGAAGAGACGTGGGGCCTGGCAGGGGTACTCCGCTCTCCAAACCCGCAGGTCCGCGGAAGCCCGCACAGCCGTGGCTCCGAACTCGGTCTGGAGGGAGGAGAGGCCGCCACCTGGAGAGAGAAGGAGAAGGGTGCGGGGCCTACACGTGTGTGCACACAAGCGCTCGTGTCCTCATTTCGCAGCCGCCCGCAGAACAGCCGCGAACCGTGCAGCGTCCTCCCACACGCACACGCTCGTATATTCTGTTTTGTTGCATCTTTCAGGTCGATAAATAAATGTGTAATAGTTAATGTGAAGACACATCAGAGTAATAACAATGGGACGAAATCAAAGGATTATCCATCTCTGTTAGTAACCGCTGAATAACAATGTTGCGGCGTGATTGATAGCCCGCTTCATTTTATGACTTTTCTATTGGTCTTGATTTTTATAGCAGTATAAACAAACTAAATCATTTCTTCCAAGACTTCAGAGCATAAGCATCTACGGGTGGGGTTGGGGGAAAGGGAAAGGGGAAAAAAAAGAAAGGGAAATCTGAGAGTGGGGGGGTGACGCGGGTGGTGTGGGGGCGTCGAGGTGCGGAGGGCGCAAGCTGGAGCTGGACCGCGAGTCGGGAGCCGGGTGCCAGCAGGCGTGGCGAGGAAAACGACAATAGTCTGGACGTAAAATGCTCGCCCCCGCTCCCGGCTCCTTCTTGGCAGCTCGTTTTGGCCAATGTCTGAATCCACCTGGGCAGCGCCTGAGATGTATTTACCAGAGTTTTATTCCCCGTCATCTTCCCACGTTCCTCAAGCAGCCAGGAAAGTGCCGGTCAGGCCCATTGCTACTGATAATTTAAGGCATTTCCCACATGATCATGGGAACTGAAGTCCCTAACAAGGCGAGGCTTTAGTGCAATGGCCCCCAAATCTTCGGAATGACAAGAATGTCTTCAGAAATCACTTCAAAGCAAAGTAAAAGGATTTTCTATGACGGATCCAGTGATTTTTCCTCAATAAATAGGTTTTAGATTGTTACACACACGTAGAAGTGGAACAAAGGGAACTACCAGAAAATATATTGGTTGCCCCTAATAAAATTTATTTAGACAGTTTACTTCTCATAAAAAATAGAGATTGAATTTTGTACAAGAGCCTGCCAAGGGGCGATGCACAGGGAAATCATTTTTTTTTTTCTTTCTCCTGTTGCCCCCTTCTTCTTTTTAACGACGCACAAAGAGCATTTAAAGGCCAGGGAACCCGCTCAGGCTCCCGCTCCCGGCGGGCCACGCACCCAGACGGAGCCAGAGAACTTTGTAGTTTTGAGAGAAGCTGGCTTTCTGGAAGATAAACATTTAAGAAACAAAAGAAAACAAAACAAAACCTTGAAGAATGATTATGTAAACTACAAGCACAGCAACTACAAAATTAATGACTTTCCTCCAACTCTGCCATCCTGGGCCAGGGCAAGATTTAGAAATATAACGTGGCTGGATGGGGAGATTGGTTGGTATTGGAGATCCAGGCACCAAGTGCTTTAATGATGGATTTATGCTGATTAGGTTTGTAATTCTGATTTTCTCTCTAATTGTATTTCTGCCTTCACTACAAGCCCTTTGTAGGGACAGCGATACAGACAGAATAAAAAATACATACCAGATGCTCCTAAAGAATTAGGTAGTGTGCCCAGCGCCCTAATTGCTTTTTCCACTTACAGAAGGCTTGGGTGTTTATTAAATGTAACTTTCGGTTGCTTGGGTTGTTTGTAAACTGCTCTCTTTTCTTTGCAGACAGTAGGCTGAAATATGGCGCGTTATTATTCACATTCCTGCTATTAAATGCTGAATTGTAGCATTGTTCCCTTTAATGAGGAGCGCCTCCCTCAATAATTAACGATCTCACATTTTCCTGTTTTCTTGCCTGATGAAAAGAATCAATTTTAATTCGTGGTAAATTACAGCCATGCTTTTGGGTATTATTTGCTTACAGAAAACAAATCAAGTGACTTGAACACTCCTGTTTACTTTTCCAGATATACAATAACCCAAACGCAATGGCAAATCGGATGGTGTTCCTCAGGCCTACCTTAAAATCTCAAACAGAATAAAGGGTGGAGGCAAATGCCCAGGAGAAAAACAGGAAACTCACTTGAAACAATGGTAAAGGCTTTCTCCCACAGCCCTCAAACCCCCAGGGCCCAGAACCGTAGCTCCCGGAGCCCCCACCCTCACCGTCCCACCCTCATCCCTGATACAGGTCAGTGGTCCACTTCTGGCCACACTGAAGTTTGGGACTGCTTGATGTATGTCTCACTTGGGGGAAGTCGATTTGGGGATGGGGTGAGTGGATGGAAAAAAAAAAATATCTGGAAGTGCAGCCAAGTCTCTGGGAACGGTGACAGCGCGTCCACAGTTCTAGTCATAAAAGAACACTCTCGAGGTCCCCAGCAAGAAAGACCACAAAGCAAAAGCTTTGGCTGCGTGCTCCTGCCTGGGTCACTGGGAAAGTACCCTCGGCGCGCCTTCGAGCTGCGGCAGAGTGAGTGCCTTTAACCCCGAGCCAAACAGCCTGGGTGCAACCCCAGCAAGAGTTCTCCAGGCCTTCCCAGAGAACTCCCATTGATGTTGCCGCCGAGCCTGTAGCCAGAAGAAACTCCTTGCCTACGGGGACCCTGGCTCTCCAGCCTGGGAGCTAAAAGCCAAGACCCACATTCTAGGCTTTTTTTGTGTGTGTGCGCCGGGAGCGGGGGCTGCGTGTGAGTGACGTGTGTACTTGTGTGAGCAGTGTGTGTTCACTGCCTGCTCACTGGAATCGCGGGACTGCGCAGGAGGTGGTGGAGGAGCAGAAAAATCACCCTCAACGAGTCTGATTTCCTACCTTTCCCGGAAGCCTGTGGCGATACACCAGCTCAACACAATTTTTCCCCCCACTGCAGTAAGCAGTTCCCCATACGTTTGAGTTTGCAAACTGCAACCAAGCAGTCCACCTGCATGACTCTTCGTGGGCGCCCAGGGCCGGTCCTTTGCTTACTTATTATTTATTTATTTCTATCTTTGCCTTCTAACAACTAGCATCCGCGGCCGTCAACACAGAAGGCTCGGCACAAAAACAGTGACGGATCAGTACCCGCCCGCTGACTCCGTATCTCTTTTTTGCCTTTAGCCCTGTAATTTGAATGGCCTCAATTAGCCACACGGAATATAATAAGTGACATAGAGGTTTTGTGTGTATGTGTATGCTTTTCTGATTTCTATTTACTCAGGATAAATAATCATATATCAGTTATTCAGTTAGGTGACAAGGCTAGTAATTGGAATAAAAAGAAAAACATCTCATCCTCATCTCTTTCTATAACTAGATATAGCGCTAATAAGACTGCATCAATCTTATCTAGCAAATAAATAAAATAGACAAACAAACAAATTCGCCTCCAACAAGTTAATGCGGTGTATCTGAGTGGAAAGTAGATATTTTCACGCATTCTGGAGATGAGGAGTGACTTTTAATAAAATCACAAGAAAAACAAATGTAATTCTGTAAGCCATTTCTTAGAGCTGCCGGCGCCCGCCCCCTCCGCACTCGCTCACAGCTGGGCCCCAACATCCCAAGCCTTTTTCTTTTCACAAAAGGCTCATCCCAGCCTACGAGTGACCCCTGGGCTAGGCTTCTCCAGCTATTTTACAGTTTGGGGGTGAAGGTTTGAGGGAGAGAGAGAGAATTCTACGGGGAGTGAGCCTTCTTCAAGAATTTTCTTTCCCTGTCTTCTGCTTTCTTTGTTGTCCTGCCCTTGCTCCTTTTGCTTCCTTTTCCCCTCCCTTTTTTCTCTTCCCTTTATTCTCTCTTCCCCCCCTTTTTTCTTTCTGCCTTTTCGCGTACCCACTCCTTCCTCTCATTCTCGTCCCCTTTGCTTCCGTCCTTCAGTCTCCTCTTTCCTGCACTTTTCTCCCGCTTTCTCTCCCTTTCTCTATTCCCCTCTCTTCTTTCTTCTCCTCCCTCCCCCTTTTTTCTCT
>PVHT020004020.1:2213614-2229879 GCA_004024745.2 Catagonus wagneri
TCTACAGAGAAGATCGATCTTCCATCTGCAGACATGCCAGCTTAACAAATTAGATTCTTGTTTCGTGCAGGTGATTTGGTGACAGTTGGGGAATTAGAAGTAATAAGTTGTTGTGTTTGAGCCCGGGCCCCCGCCCCCCGCCCGCGCCCCTCCCCGCCCGCAGGCCCCCGGCCGCGCCCGCAGCCCGGGCACCCCCTACCCCCACCCCCCCAGCCGGCCCGCGCCCGCCGCCGCCGCCGCATCCCCCGCCGTAATTAGTGCTGCTGCCCTCCATGTGGGCTCGATTAAACCGTGATTTAGCCGAAAGAAATATAATTATGGCTGCAAATAAAATAATCAGCATTGAAGAGCGATTTCCTTAATGAGATGGAGCGGTTGCACGTCACGGAGTAAAGGGGTCTCATTAAGAGGTGGTAATGAGGCTTGGGTGTATGGTGCAGTTACAAAATAGCCCAACTCCTCTGCCGGCCCGGCCCGCCCGCCCGAAGTGGCCGCCGCCGAGCCTGGCCGCGGTCCCTCCGTCCTGCTGTCTCCGAGGGGCGCACGAGCGGGTCCCGCCCGGCCCCCAGAGGGCGCAGCGCCGGCCGCGCGGCCTCCTCCCTCGGGCCCGCCGCGCCGTCGAGCGGGCAGAGGCGGACAGAGGCGGCGGCGCAAGGCGAGGAGGCGGCGGCTGCTCCCGGACCCCGGCGGCCCAGCCCGCTCGGTGCCGGGAGCCAGGGTGCACCAACAGCTGCGAGGACATCGGAAGGTGGAGGAGCCCATCGGAGCGAGGAGACCCTGGCTGAGGCGGGGGCTGAGGGGCGGTCCAGGGAACCTGTGGGCTCAGGTGGAAGCCTGGAGCGCGGGGGTGGGGTCGGGGAGTGAGTTCGACCCTGCAAGGGCGTCACACGAGCGGGTGCCCCCGGGCAGGAGGACTTCACCGCGGGATCGCGTCTTACCGGCTCAGAGTCCCGGCGAGGAAGGGCCTTGCGGGTTCTCAGTCTCTCCACGTCTTTGTCCAAACTTTATGAAAGTACTGAAAAAGCAACAACTGTTTAAGCGTCTCACAGGGAAGAAAAAAAACTTTTTTTTTTTGTTTGGTTGTTGCTAAATCCTCGAGTGTATTAATTTCTTTTAAGAAAAATAAATCTTGAATAAAATATTCCAAAGATTTCTTAAATGGGCAACTCTCATCTTTCCAGTTAATTAGGTTTAGGACAGCCTCTGAATTCCTTCTTTCTGTCAAGGTGTGTACACATGCATGTTCCCAATGTCCAGATGTGGTGATACTTTGGTATTTATTTCTAATTAGATTGTTAACCTTCTTCTTGATTTAGTTTTATCATTTGGAACCATTCTCAGTTGGACAAGGAAACACGTTATCCACAAAAAGTGACCAATAAGGCCGCGGATACACTCGCACTTTCTCTTATTCTGCTGGGCACAGTGTTGGTCCCTGGGGAGTGAGAGGTGAACAGAGGGACAGTTCCTTGGCCTGGTGGAGCTTATAGTCTAGCACCCCCTGCATTGAACTTTTCAGCCATGGTGGACGGTGGCCATCGGGCATTTAAGCTTTGTGAGAGGCAGAAGTAAACCAAAATTCAGTGTGTTTTAGTGTCCTCTGACCCTCCCACCTTCTCAGTCAATATTCTTTTCCCACCCAGGAACCT
The DNA here is from genome assembly GCA_004024745.2 of Catagonus wagneri. Classification (NCBI taxonomy): domain Eukaryota; kingdom Metazoa; phylum Chordata; class Mammalia; order Artiodactyla; family Tayassuidae; genus Catagonus; species Catagonus wagneri. Next base: position 2,215,264 of record PVHT020004020.1, read on the forward strand.
GGGATCCTGAGGAAGAAAGTAATTTAATAGATTTAATTTCTTAGGTATTAGGAGTTAATGCAATACCCTTTATAGAATTTTTTTTTTTTTTGGCTTTTTAGGGCCGCATCTGCTGCATACGGAAGTTCCCAGAATAGGGGTCAAATGAGAGCCACAGCTGCCAGCCTACACCACAGCCACAGCAAGGTGGGATACGAGCCCAGTCTGCGACCTACACCACAGCTCATGGCAACACCGGATCCTTAACCCACTGAGCAAGGCCAGGGATTGAACCTGCATCCTCATGGATACTAGCCACAATGGGAACTTCTAGAATGTTCCCATTTTAAAAGAGAAATGCCAAGTTGCCTAGATAAATGACTTCCCTATCTGTCTGGTGGTACCTGGAGGCTTGAGAAAGGAGGATTTTGGGGGTAAATCACTAATTTCCAAAATTAGTGCTTCCCTAATCAGCCTTACTGGCTCTAATGAAACTTTTTTTTTTTTTTTTTTTTTTTGCCTTTTGTCATTTTAGGGCCGCACCTGCATCATGTGGAGGTTCCCAGGCTAGGGGTCTAATTGGAGCTGTAGCCACTGGCCTAGGCGACAGCCACAGCAACGCGAGATCTGAGCCACGTCTGTGACCTACACCACAGCTCACGGCAACGCTGGATCCTTAACCCACTGAGCAAGGCCAGTGATCAAACCCGCAACCTCATGGTTCCTAGTCAGATTCGTTAACCACTGCGCCACGACGGGAACTCCTCTAATGAATCTCTTAAAAGAAAATTTTTTCTTGCGGGGTGTTGTCACAGACCCCTTTGAGAATCTGATGATACTTATGGACTTCCTCCCATTAAAATGCATGTATTTGCAAACAACTTGAGGGGGTTCAGGCCCCCTATAGCCCCACTTTATTAAAGAGTGGTATCTAGGTAAACATTAATATTTGTGATTAAGATTATAAGAGAAGAAATAATGCAAATATCGAGAGAGTTCTATCAATAATCTGAACCTGGGGAGGAGCTGAGTCAAGAATCAAGAAAGAATTTGTCGAACCACAAAGTTCCAAGAAAACAGCTTGTAAGCAGTATAACAAATTTAGACCAAATTCTTATCCATCTGACCCAAAAATAGGTAGATATTAATCCAAACCTACACATAATATTTTCATGTTGTAGAGAGTTGTCAGGAAAACTGCTTTGTTGGCAGGCAGCTCTTGTCCCCAGATGCAGGCCCCAGGCAGCTGGCACTCTGGCTGGTGAGGACCAGCCTCACGATGGGGGGGAGGGGCATAAATACACAGACCTTGTCCTGGGTGGTGATGCAAGTGGATGTAATTAAAATTCACACACTGGGACCACAGGGAGGGAAGGGTGATTAAAAGTCTCTCAAGCCCACTAAAGCCCCAAAATCCAGAGCTTAAGTTAATTCTCTTATTCACTCCCCAAAGGCATTTTACACATTAGGGCCTGAAACCAAGCATCAGAGTTGCCTTCTCTGCCCTCCCACACTTTTCCAAGATGCTAACATATGGAACCAGAGAGTCTTTTCTGGGCACAAGATAGTTCTTTCCTGGCTGCTTCAGAGAAAGGGTTTATTTTCTGCTTCTCCCAAGTCACCCATTAGGAGGGTTATGGATTTCCACATATATTTTCCTGGAGTAGTGTTTTTTTCACTCTCAGAAGTGGCTGCAATAGGGAAAGGAGGATGTATTAGTTAGGATACATGTTAGGCTACTGTAATAGCCATCCCAAATCAGAGTAGCTTAGATAAGATGGAATTTTATTTCTCCCACACATTCCAAGGCTGATACAGCAGCTCCAAAGACTGAGAGCACAGACTTCGTTACTATTGTCCTGCCTTCCTCATCATTTGGCTTCTACGTTATGGTCTAAGATGGCTGCTCCAGCTCCTGCCATCACCTCTGTACTTCAGGCAGCCAGAAAGGGGGATAAAGAGGAAGGTTTATACCCTTAAAAAGGATATGACTTAAAACTTCATCTGTCAAAAAAAAAGTCCCTAAAAAAGAAATAAAAATGCATCTGTCACTTCTTCTCACAATGCATTGACCAAAATCTACCTCAGTAGAGATCTAACTGTAGTCTTTACCTGAAGTAGTTAAAACATTAAAAAAAGGAGGCTCTATGGCTTCCCTGCCCTGGAAAGGACAGCCATAAGGGACGTAAGTGCTATCTTCAACACAGCCCTCACTTATGAGTTGGCCCTTATTCTCTCACTTCCCCTGAATTTGTACTGCAAGGTCTGTGTATGGTGTGGGGGGAGGACGGGGGGGAAGTGGAAGCAGAGAGGTCAGTTAGGAGCCTAATGCAATAATCCAAAGGGGAAATGATGGTTGCTTGGACAAGAATGAGAGCAGGAGAAGAAATGATAAAGTGGTCAGAATCTAAAAATATTTCTTAGGAAGAGCCTAGGATTTGCTTCTAGGTAAGGGGTATAAGAAAGAAGGATCAGGATAATGCTATCTGTTGCTCACCTATTCACTCATTGGTTGTTCATTCACTCACTCATTTACCAAATTATTTTTGAACACTGCTGTGAGCCAAGCACTGAGCTAGGACCCAGTGGGTATAGTCACGCCTTTACGGTTGACCAAAAAAGACACACAGCAGAGGAATAAATATTAACACGAAGTGTATAATAAAGAGCAAGTACACAGAGGAAAGCAACCTGGTCTAGCAGCCTGAGTAGTGCTTTCTAAGCTGAGACATGAAGAGTGTATTAGGAACTGGCCAGAAAATGGAAGTGGGCAGGGCCAGAAGATAAAGTGTTCCTGCAAAGGAATTTTCTCCAAGTTCGAATTCCTTCCATGGTCTCATCTTGTCTACCTGGGTGAGCACACAAAAGCCTGGACTCTGCAGTCTGGAAACTTGAACCTAGTTCATGTAGTCTCTTTAAAGAGAAATTGCTTTTTGAAGTTCAATTCAAGTTAATTCAATTCAATCAACATTTGCAGATTCAGGCCAGGTTCCCAACCCAAAGACAGTAACTCATGGTACCATTTTACTGAAAGGAGATAATAAAAAATGGAAGTTGTTGAATTTTAGGAAATACAGAGGCAATTCTCCATAGGGTCAGACAAAACAAAGAATGTCAACTAGAAAGACATGTGCTGAGCGGTGACGTGATCAAAAGCTATACGATTCAAGGTTACAAGAGAATAAACATGGATTAGGAGACAACCCACAGTCTTCAAGACAAATAAAAGGAAGTCCTTTATACAAGGGAAATTAAACTTGTGAAATTCGTTTTGTCTAAGAGGTACTAATCTTTGTGGGATGAAGATTCAGTGACTATAAAAGAGACAAACAACAGAAGTAACAGTGGCTTAAACAAGGCAGAGGTTTCTGTTTTTCTCATTTAACAGTCCAGGTGTGAGAAAGCCAAGACCATCCTGGTAGGTCCACGGTGTCAGGGACTCAGTTCCCTTCTGTCTTGTTCTGTCTGCTAGGGTGCCCCCTTGTCCATGTTGTTCAGGATGGCCCACCAGCATGTCACATTCTAGCCAGCAGGGAGGGAGAAGGAGGAAGGAGAGAGGAACCTTCTTCTTCTAGAGGAACAGGCCAGAAGTTGTGCACATCACTTTTACTCAATGCCGTTGAACTGGGTCAAATGAGCACACCTCGCTACAAGGAAGGGTGGACAACAGCGTCTTTACACTGGACAGTCATGCTCCAGGGAACACTGGGGTTCTGTTACTGAGAACTGAACCACAAGAAGGGAAGAGCAGACACTAGGGGTCTCCAGTAGTCTTGTTCCACTAAGCGATTCTTTTTCCTACTCAGAACGTCCAAGGTTGGTGCTGGAAAGAACATTTTCAGGAGTGTGTGTAGAGAAGGACGGGTTGAAAGACACACACATTTCACTTTCTTTGGGGTATTCCACTTGAATTCCTACCATCTCCCCATCTCCCCTTAAGTATTCTGGTTCAAGCAAAGACAGAAAGCTTTCAACTCGTTCCCTCAGCCAAGACAGACAGAGCTTTCAAAGGATTTACTATCAATGCCAACAAAATTAAGAAATGAACACAGAAAACACAAGATACTTGCAAACTTCCCAAGAAGTCCAAGATATTAGCTCTTCCTCGCTCTTTCTTTTGTCTTTTTGCCTTTTTTCTAGGGCCGCACCCGCGGCATATAGAGGTTCCCAGGCTAGGGATCCAATTGGAGATGTAGCCGCAGGCCTACGCCACAGCCACAGCAACACCAGATCCTTAACCCACTGAGTGAGGCCAGGGATCAAACCCGCAACCTCATGGTTCCTAGTCAGATTCGTTAACCACTGAGCCATGACGGGAACTCCAGCTCTTCCTCACTCTTATCCCAAAGTTTTAACTTCTCTGGCACCTTGACCACATGCCTCATTCTCATGCCCAGCTTGGTTCAGAATGAAAGATGCTTGTTTTGATACAAATCGTTCAGGAGCTATCTACAGTATCACTCAGGTTTAGCCAAGGAGGTGTCCCCTGCCTTGGACCTTGGCTTTAGATGGCCACGTTGGGTCCTCTCCAGCAGTAGCCCGCCCAGAGCCTGCTCTGTTCCCTCTAGGCCACCTGAAGTTCCAGAGTTCCTTGCCCCACAGTGCTGCACCTGCTTCCAGGGCAAGTGTGGGGCCTCTTTCTATGCCAGTCCATCTGCACTATGCTCATCCCTGGGCCTCAGGGGCAGCTCTTTGTGACGGGCTGCCAGCAGAGCTTGGACAAGGCAAGGAAGGTGACCGCTTGGGCAAGTGGGAGGCCCCTTGCTGCACTGGATGCAGCTGGTGGGGAGGGAAGGACAGGGCAAGCCCAGGGCTTGGAGGCTAGGACTCCAAAAATTACAAATTTAATTTTCTTTTTTTTTTTATGTTACGCCTGCGGCACATGGAAGTATCCGGGCCAGGGAATAAACACTTTCAACAGCAGTAACCAGAGTCACAGCAGTGACATCAGATCCTTAACCCACTGAGCCACAGAGAACTTCCCCAACATTATCAATTTGAACTTGAACTTTAAAGTTTTTATGAAGTCATATTTGTCAAGATAAGATGGAACAAATTTCCCGTAATAGTTAGCATGATTGATCATTTAAAAATATTTAGTGATAAATATTATTATAGTATTGCAGTATTAATATAGATTACAGTATTTGGGCTTCTATTTGCGCTCCTGCTCCAGGTCCGGGAAACCTTAGGGTAGGCCTGTCTCACCATGTATATTATTGTCTTTGAAGTCATACCGGAAGTTCCCGTCGTGGCACAGCAGAAACGAATCCGACTAGGAATCATGAAGTTGTGGGTTCGATCCCTGGCCTCGCTCAGTGGGTCAAGGATCCAGCGTTGCCGTGAGCTATGGTGTAGGTTGCAGATGTGGCTCAGATCCCGCGTTGCTGTGGCTGTGGTGTAGGTTGCAGATGCAGCTTGGATCTGGCACTGCTATGGCTGTGGTGTAGGCCTGAGGCTATAGCTCTGATTGGACCCCTAGCCTGGGAACCGCCATGTCATGGTGTGGCCCTAGAAAAAGTAAGTATATAAAATAAAATAAAGTCATACCATATGAGATTCCTCCCCTGCATCTCAGACTTCCAATTTCCAACCTGTGACCAGTCAGATGAGGGAGGCGGGCCCTCACCCCTCACATGGAAGGCTGCTACTCAGAGGCACACATACTAGCCTCTTGTTCCTCAGGTCTGCCATCCTTGTTCCCACCTCAGGGCCATCGTACCTTGCTTGCTCCTTCTTCCTGAAACACACTTCTCGGGACGGTCACCTGCTTAGATCTCTCTCTCTTCATTCAAGTCTCTGCTCAAATGTTGTTTCTCTAAAGAGGTCTTCCCTGAATCCCCTCCCCAAATCTGAAGAAGTCTCTCCCCTCCAAAAAGTCAAAACATCCATCATTCTTTACCCTCCATCCCTTACCCTGCTTTATTTTATCAGTTTAGCTCTCATCACTACCTGAAAAGGTGCTACATTTGGTTATCACCTCTTTTCTGTGTGGAATTCCAGCACTGGGAGGGCTGAAACTTTGTCCTCTTACCTCAGTATCCCTACAGCCATGGACAGTGCCTGATACATAAGTTGAAAAAAAAAAAATCTGAGTTCCCATTGTGGTTCAGCAGTTAATGAACCTGACTAGTACGCATGAGGATGCAGGTTCGATCCCTGGCCTCACTTAGTGGGTTAAGGATCCAGCTTTGCCGTGAGCTGTGGTGTAGGTCACAGACGAGGCTTGGATCTGGCATTGCTGTAGCTGTGGTGTAGGCTGGCAGCTGTAGCTCTGATTAGATCCCTAGCCTGGGAACCTCCATATGCCACGAGTGCCACCCCAAAAAAGACAAAAGCCAAAAAAAAAAAAAAAAAAAAAAAAAAAAAAAAAAAAAAAAAAGGAAAAAAGAAAAAAATTGCTGAATGAATGAATGAAAACAGGAGTGAATGAATGGCCTAGATAGTCAATAACAGATGGGAATCGGCTTTCCCAATTCAAGGTATACTTGTGAAGCAACCTGGATTATGAAGGTGAGTTCATTATTGTTGGAATCCATGCTCCCCACTCAGGGTGGGGTCAACTTGGCCAGCTTTGTGTAGAGCAGGCCAGAAATGGTGGCCCTGTGGATGAAGAGCCCAGCAGAGGCTTTGCAAGTGAAGTCAGGCTCTGCCTCTCCAGAGTGGACACGGACTGGAAGCTGATGTAGACAAGCAGAGGATGCTGTGAGAGGTGTCCCAGGCCATCAGAACCAGAAGTCCTTAGGGATTAGTACCTACTATTTCTTCTCTTTTTTATGATTTTTAAATTTTTTTGCCTTTTAGGGCCTCACCTGCGGCATATGGAAATTCCCAGGCTAGGGGTCAAATTGGAACTATAGTTTCTGGCCTACATTATAGCAACGCCAGATCTGAGCCATGTCTGTAACCTACACCCCAGCTCATGGCAAAGGCAGATCCTTAACGCACTGAGCAAGACCAGGGATCAAACCCGCATCCTCACTGATATTAGTCAGATTTGTTTCCACTGCACCACAATGGGAACTCCTAACATTTCTAATTTTAAAGATGAAAAACTGAGGTCTGGGGGCCAAGGTCTCACAGTGACTAGCTGAGAATGAGGGCTCAGGTCTCTGAACCTCTATGCCTGTTTCCACTCTCCTGGATTAACCCGCAATACATTTCATAGAAACCTCTAGGATCGGGAAGAAATTTCCATCAGGTATTAAATGTAGACTTCTATTCAAAGAATCTCTACTTGCAGAGTTTTTCTAAAAAGAAAAGAAAAGAAAAGGAAAAAGATCTGTAAAGTGGGGGTAATCCTAGAACCCACCTTCCGACGTTGAGAGGGGTTTAATGTAAAACACATATAAGACGATTCCAAAGATAGCTATGGCTGTGGTTGTTATTTACCCTTTTAATTCCCACCCACTTGTACAAATCTCCCATATTCTTGCTGAGAAGTTGTAGTGCTGACCACAGTGATTCTGGAAACCAGGGGACTGGGCCCTGGAGCCCTGCCCTAATCCAGGGTGTTGGTCTGGGGGCGTTCCCCAGGGGTAAATTTCTAGGCAGGCTCAATGCCAGTGGTGCCTAAAGCAGCTTCGGCAGGTCTGTAAGTGCCACGCTCTCCCAGGGGGGTTCGCAGGAGCAGGGACATGCCCCGAAACAGCCCTGGGAGGTTCTCAAAGCCCCGGTTTCAATTTGGGCCCTGGAGCTAAAGAGGTAAATTGAGAATATTGATCAGCTCATCGGCATGCCATTAAGTTGTTCCTTTTCCCCTTCTGAAATTTGGTGACTTGCTTGTGATAGACAGAGGAGGCCACCCCACACAGCTCTGTGCTCCAGCACCCAGGCTACTTCCTATCACCATGCCATCACGTCGAGGTGGGGAACCTTTGATTTTAATATTTTGTTTTCCTTGTTCTTTCTCACCTGTGCACAGCCACCAAATTTTGCTCCTTAGAAAGGGATGGTGCAAAGTGGGCTGACCTGCTGCTGAGAAAATTTGTTTTCGAAAGGCGGTCCTAAGGCACCAGTATATTTGAACTGAAAGTTCTCTGTCTTCCTGGGGCGCCAGGGGATCTTGCGAAAGGGAAGGTTTTTCATCTCAAGAAAAGATTGGGGACCTCACTTTAGAAGGAAAGAAAGGGAGAGTGCTGGTGGAATAATGCAGGTAACTAGCACCAAGCCTGTTTAGGCCACATCTTGGCAGAAAACCATGCTGCCTACTTTGTTTCCAAAATTCTGAGGCCAGGTGTCAAGTCACAACATTTTAATCCCCACTGCTTTTCAAAAGTAAACACACACACACACACACACACAGACGCTCCCCACCACCTGAAGCAAAAAGCATCATGGCCCATCTCCACATTTCCCCTTGGTACTCTATAGCCAAGGCCCCAGGCCTTCTGAAAGTTTATGAAACATTTCTCCCTGTAATTCAGGGTCTTTACATGTGCTCCCTTTGGCCTGAATGTTCCTTCCCTGCTCTTTACAGACCTGGCTTCTCAGGTTTCAGAGCTCAGTTTAAATCTCAGCTCCTGGGAAAGGTCTTCCTTAACCTTCAAAATTGGCCCTTTCCTCCCTGTGTTTACCTTCCATCCTAGCACCCTGTTAAAGGCCTTGAAAGCTCTCTCCCAGGGTCATTACTGAGTTTATCAAGTACATGCTTATTTATTATCTGGCATTGCACAGTTCACACTATGAGGGCAGGGCCATGTCTGTTTTGTGCCCAGAATTCAGTAGGTTCTAAGGATTCACCCAGTTGCTCAAGCCAAGAGAACTGAAGTCATTTTCAAATCATCTGATGCAGCATAAACCTTAGCTCTACTTTCAAAATACATCCCCAGAACTGCCCATCTCTCACCCTTACCACTGGAGGCCTAAGTCAGCACCATGCACATGGAGTAGCCTCTTTCCTCTGCTCCTGACCTCTACCCTTTTCTCCCTTGAGGCTACTCCCCACCTAGAGGGGGACAGGCTGATTTTGTCACTCTTCTGCTCAAAACGTCGTGTCTTCCCATCACACACAATCAACTTGAACCCCCTGCTGTGACTTACAAAGACCATGTGTTGGGCCCCTGGCCCCCTTGAGGCCACATCTCCACTCTTCCTTCTCCCACTCCACTCCAGACACACTGGCCTGTGTTTGGTCACTTGTTTTTTGTTTGTCACAAGATCATAAATTGCACTAGGGTAAGGATCTTGGCCATTCTTGTTTTCCACTGTATTCCCCATACTAGCAAGACACTAGGATGTAGCAGGTGCTTGATCAGTGTTTAGAGAATAAAGGAATGAGTGAGTGTGTGTATCAGAGAGCTGCAATCACAGTAATGCTTCATAACAAACCACCTCAGAACTCAGAGGCATAAAACAAGCAGCCTTTTTTTTTTTTTTTTGGTTATGCCTGCTGTATGCATAAGTTCCTGGGCCAGGGATCAAACCCTCACCAGTGCAGTGGCCCAAGCCGCAGCAATGACACCATATCCTTAACTCTGAGCCACTAGGGAACTCCCCAACAAGAAGCTTTTAATGCTCAGTCACACAAGAAATGATCCTGATACCTGGGTCCTTCTTCCCAGAGTTTCTGATTTAACTGGTCTGGGATGCAGCCTGGGCATCTGGATGTTTTCTCCCCTAAACTTCTCAGGATATTTTCATGTGCAGCAACGTTTGATTACCTGTATCTTAGATTATGTTTGCGACCATTCTACAAAGTCTTGAGGTGCTTAATTGCAACACAATCATCTGAAGCATAGTAATGAGGAAACTGACGCCTGTGTAAAGAGAAGGGGAACTTGGACTATGTTTACACAGAACACAGAAGTGAAATTTTAGAAGCTACACATTTAATCAACATAAACAGTCAAGCTTTAGAATTTAGGTTCCAACACTAATAATACAACAGTTTTTCTCATGGAGAGGTGAGGATTCCTGTCAAATGATTCAAAGCCCCCAGATACTAAGGGCCTATAAAAATCCATGTCACAGTGGTATATACGGTCAAGTGTATTGAGGAGGAACTTGGCTTTTGCTCTTGTTATCAGGTGCACTCAGGACAGCCCCGTAGAGTTAGCCCAAGATCATCTTCTTAGGAGAAACAGATGAAATTAAAACAAGGTGATGATTTATCTATTGTTCTTTGGCAAAGTGCCGCCAAGGCCCCTGGACTTCTCTTACCAAAAGCAGGCTGTATTAACACATCACTTGTTGGAAGCTACTTTGTTTAGAAGCCTTGCTGGATTACTTACTTTTCTGGATTATGTTGCTTCCATACATGACGCAGGGAGAAACTTCTCTCTTGATTAACTCAGGCAAAGGGAAAGAAATTTATGACTGGGTATCAGCAGAGGGCCACCATTTATTTTTCCTTTTTTAGGGTCACACTCTCAGCATATGGAAATTCTCAGGCTAGGGGTCGAATTGGAGCTACAGCTGCCCGCCTACACCACAGCCACAACAACGCAGGGTCCGAGCCACATCTGGACCTACACCACAGCACACGGCAACGCTGGATCCTTAACTCAATGATCGAGGCCAGGGATCGAGCCTACATCCTCATGGATCCTACTTGGGTTCATTAACTGCTGAGCCACCAAGGGAACTCCCAGGGCCACCATTTCTTTACCAGGGAAGGTTAAGAAATCAGAACTCTCCTCCCTTAACATTGTAACAGCTGCCTGGCTGTCACCCAGGGGCCAGGCCAGGCTCTGGAGTCCAATACTGTTTATACTGAAGAGTAGATGATAGAGGACATTGTTCGGTGTTTTGAATTGTGAGGAAAGGGAGAGAGAAACCCTTTGGCTGGTATCTTTCTTTTGGGTCCTACAGCCATCTCGTTGTTCTCAGAAGAATCAAAGTGCTGTCTAACCCAGAGAAAAGAGTTGTTGCTAATCACAGCAAGCTCTAAAATAACTGTGTGTTTTGAGTGGCATCTAGCACTCAACAGGCACTTAATAAATACTCACTAATAACATTAGGCCACTCAGTACCAAGCAGGAAGATAAGGTCATTTTTTTTTTTTTTGTTTTAGACTTGGGTAATTGATAAAAATAATTGCAAAGCTTTAAATGTTTAGCAGTGATTAACTACAACTATCATCTCAAAGCCCTTCCCATTTTGATAAACTCATTCCCTTGAAAATTCTTAGAAACTGAGGAACAGCAGGGAAAGAAGCCAATAAAAGCAGCTCAAAGAGTTTTACATTATCTCCATAAACTATCTAATCTAGCCATTTTGAATGATCTATGTAAATTAATTACACTTTTTAATTAGGTGGTCTTTTAGCTTGCATCTTGAAGTTCACCACTAATTACAGCAAGGCAGGAGGTCACCTGATTGGTGTGGATAACAAGAGGCCTTTATTTCACTGAACTGAAACATTGAAGAGTTAATGCTTAGGGGGGAAAAAACAAAACAGTAACATTTATGCCAGTTCTTAAAATTCAGAAACTGTGCAGCTCTTGTCCTTTTTTTTTTCTGACTAAAATACCCTTCTATGGCTCACTGGGGGCTTTTCTTTATAAATATCAGAATGACTTCTTAACAACTACTGTCTCAAAACTATTACAGTAGAGCAGCTTAGAAACTTGAATTTTGCCTCCATAATGCTAGGGGGAGAAAAACCCACCCTTTTGATATTAGTCACATTAAATGCCATTTAATTAGTAGCACAGCTGTTTCCAGATGTGACTTTATTGTTTCTGCCAAGCAGACAGTCTATGATTTTCATTGACTTCATCATTTAAACAGCCAAAAAAAAAAAACAAACCCCACAAAAGCTAGTGCCACATTTTATGCCAAGCAGAACAAAGTATTCTTTAATGAAACAAATGACATTTCACGACTTTTTCCCCCATCTAATCTTGCATCAAGCACCAAGATCTCAAATTTCCCTTCCTTTTCTACATTGTAGTGACCTGAACTGTCCAAGGGTAAACAGCGGGCGGGAAGTTGTGCAAGAAGAATTTGCTGATTTAATGCAATCGTTGGAAAAATCAGGATTGCTAATTAAAAACCATAGAGTGAATAAAAGTCTAGACCCAGAGGAATTCTCCTATCTGCCACTAAGAGGGGCCCTCATTTTCATGCCAGTACACACACATCATCACAGTCCTGGGAGTTCAGTTAATTTCCTTCTGGGCCAAGGGCTACACTTCTGTGAGATGCCCCCCCCCCGCAAGTGACAAGGGCGGATTATTCTAGTCTCTTTATTCAGCTTTGCATTTTCCTTTTTTTTTTTTTTGTCTTTTTGCCTTTTCTAGGGCGGCACTTGTGGCATGTGGAGGTTCCCAGGCTAGGGGTCTAACAGGATCTGTAGCCGCTGGCCTACGCCACAGCCACAGTAACGCCAGATCCAAGCCGTGTCTGCAACCCACACCACAGCTCATGGCAATACCGGATCCTTAACCCACTGAGCGAGGCCAGGGATCGAACCTGCAACCTCATGGTTCCTAGTCGGATTCGTTAATCACTGAGCCACGACGGGAACTCCTAGGCATTGTTCTAAAGCCTTTACAAGTTTTGTTTCGTTTAGTTGGAGACATGCAAGCTCTTATTTCCTTTTTCCCTGTCTCATAGACACTGCTAAAAAGAATTCACTAATACGTATTCATCCTTACTAGGAAAATCTCAATTTTGCATGAGGTAGCAATGTAAATGTTAGAGCAATGACCTCTTCCAGAAACTCTTTTTTTGGTCTTTTTGCCTTATCTAGGGCCGCACCCGCGGCATGTGGAGGTTTCCAGGCTAGGGGTCCAACAGGAGCTGTAGCCACCGGCCTTCGCCACAGCCACAGCATCGTGGGATCTGAGCCACATCTGCAACCTACACCACAGCTCATGGCAACGCCGGATCCTTAACCCACTGAGCAAGGCCAGGGATCGAACCTGTAACCTCATGGTTCCTAGTCGGATTTGTTAACCACTGAGCCACGACGGGAACTCCCAGAAGCTCTTGATTCTTGGGGTAAACCACATGGCCCAGATCTGATAAATGAGATATAAGCAGAAATCTGTAGAGTAGGTATCTAGAAAATCTACTATCTCCCAGATAAAAAGTGGGAAGGTCAGGTAGAATTTTCCTTCTGTCGTTTCAACTTCCCTTTCTTCCTGCTTCGGACTTGGACTCAGTGCCTGCAGACATGTGGACCTTGTTATCATGTGAACAAAATCATGTGGAAAAGGACGTGACAGGGAGCCTGGACCCTGCATGACTTCCTTGAGTGGCTGTATCATCTCTTCCCTGTAACTCCAGACTCCTGGCTAGATGAGAAAGCTACATTTAACTAAAACATTCTGCCTTACATACATTCACCCTTAATGATACTAAAATGAACATTTTCCCAAAGAGCATCCTTGACCTTCATTTTTATAAGCTCTGGCCTACTCCTTCCAAGAGCCATGTCACTCCTACCTCATTGCCTGCTTCGTGTCTTTCTGTCTTTCTAGATCAGCTTCTGTTTGATCGTTTCTATATTAACTCTATTTTCTTATTTTCTGCATTTTTGATGCTCTGCATCTGAGACCTCACTGACTAGGGAAAGAGTGACACTCTCAGGCCTTAGCCAGTTCTTTTTTCTTTTTGGTCGCTCCTGTGTCATGTGGAAATTCCTGGGCCAGGGACAGAACCCACACCACAGCAGTGACCTGAGGCACAGCACTGGCAATGCCAGATCCTTAACCCACTGCACTGTAACGGGACTCCTGGGCTTAGCCAGTTCTTTTTTCTTTTTGTTTTTTTGCCTTATCTAGGGCTGCATCCACAGAATATGGAGGTTCCCAGGCTAGGGGTCTAACAAGAGCTATAGCTGCCGGCCTTCGCCACAGCCACAGCAACGCGAGATCCGAGCCATGTCTGCAATCTACACCACAGCTCACGGCAACGCCGGATCCTTAACCCACTGAGTGATGCCAGGGATCGAACCACAACCTCATGGTTCCTAGTCGGATTCGTTAACCACTGAGCCACGAGGGGAACTCCGAGTTCTTAAAAGACAGAAAACAACACCCTGGGAAGCGCATTTTTCAAATGCCAACTAACCAATCCTGAGCCCTTACAATGAACCACTCCCTCTATCTGGATTTTACACTTTAGGAGGCAATATTCCTCTGCCCTATTCACCCCAAGTCCAGGTACTGAACAACTGATGACCACTCCTACAGCCTGGAGGCTGTGATCGATTACTTAAACTATCACATGGTTCAACCCTGAGCCTGCTCAGCTGCTTACTCGACATCATCTGTTCCTTCTTACAAAAACCACAACAAAGTCTTTTGCCCACGCTGTCCCTGCCCTCCTCCTGCCTCCTGACTGACCCTTGTGCTTCCCTAGGTGGTCCTACCTGGTGTGGCAGGAAAAATAACAGTGTTTTCAGTGGCAACTGTCTCCTGATCCGTTGTCCTTGCCATACCTGTATAAAACCAACATCCCAGGTATATTTTATTTATTTTTTTTTCTTTTTTTTTCTCTTAATGGATTTTATTTCACTTATAGGTGTGCATAAATCATCACAAGTCAATTTTACAGATTTTGTATCCCAAACCCCCAGTGCATCCCCCCACCCCCCCCAGATTGTCTTATTTGAAAAACCAAGGTTTTCCAAAGTCTGTGAGTCATTGTCTGCTCTGTAAGAAGGTTCATTGTGTCTTTTAGTTT
>PVHT020004020.1:2230879-2290879 GCA_004024745.2 Catagonus wagneri
CTGAGTCTCTGTGATGCAGTTACTTTCCAGTCTGTGGGGCTTCCCACCCGGGAGGTAGGGGGTTGCTTCTATCGTGTAATCGCCCCTCCTACCTCTTGATGTGGTCTCCGCTGTGTCTTCTGGAGCAGAGTATCTTTTTTGGAAGTTTACAGTCCATTTGGTTGAAGGTTGCTCGGCATTTGGCTGTATTTTTGCTGTTCTTCGGGAGAGAAGTTGAGCTCCAGTCCTTCTATTCCGCCATCTTAATCGCCACCTCCCCAGGTATATTTTAAAACAACTTCCAGTAGCTGTATCCTACCTTCTTTCTCCATTCTCCCCTTCCCCTCAACACCACACACAATGACTTGTGTGGCTAGGAGAAGCCACTGTCTCTACTGTACTTACCTTCGTTTTTTTTTTTTAGGGTCAAACGTGCAGCATAGGGAAGTTCCTAGGCTAGGGGTCGAATCTGCAGCTGCTGGCCTAGGCCATAGCCAATGCAATGCCAGATCCAAGCCATGTCTGCAACCTACACCACAGCTCACAGCAACACTGCATCCTGAACGTGAGGCCAGGGGTTGAACCTTGGTCCTCACAGATACTAGTTTTGTTACTGCTGAGCCACAATGGGAAATCCTGCTACTATTCTTTTTTTTTTTCTTTTTAGGGCCGCACCCGCGACATATGGAAGTTCCCATGCTAGGGGTCAAATCGGAGCTACAGCTGAAGGACTGCACCACAGTCACAGCAACACAGGATCTGAGCCATGTCTGCAACCTACACCACAGCTCACGGCAATGCTGGATCCTTAACCCACTGAGCAAGGCCAGGGATCGAACCTGCAACCTCATGGTTCCTAGTCAGATTCGTTTCCGCTGTGCCACGATGGCAACTCCCATGTAGCTACTATTCTTATTCTATCTTTGATCCAGCACTTGGTCACCACTGTTGATCATGGATTATAAGTCCTTTATCTAGAAGTAACCATTGTCTCTCTAGATGGATTTAAACATTTTTTCCTTTACAAAAAGTCTCCTCGATTCTCTGCAATGTTAGATCCCTAGTAATGACAAAATATGGAACAGCAAACAGTGAAAACTAATAAAGAAACTGGGTAATCTGGGTAATACCTTATTAGAATGTCAAATCTGACAGAGGCCTTCAGAAATTATCTCGAGCCCAGATTCTAGTCTAAGGTCTGTGACCCAGAGGGGTAAAGTGACTTACTCCAAGGTACACAGGGAGCCAGTAAGATTCTAAAGTATAGATAATTTACATGAGTGACTTCCTTCTCTGTGGAGTATTTAGGATATACAGAGTCACGCAAAGATGCTAGGAAGAAGGTGGAGGGGGTAAATTCAAAGATAAAGCTAACCTTGACTCTGCCCTCTCTTTAAGGAAAAAATTAAAAGCAGTAAATAACTAGAGTTGCAGGTAGAAAAAGGGCTTCCGGTAGAGATGGGGAAATTGATTATGTGTGTTGATCTACTACTAAGAAAATACTATATAACTTACATAGAATTAATCCACAAGGACCATAAGAACAGGACAGGAGGGGGAGTTCCTGTTGTGGTGCAGCAGAAACAAATCCGACTAGGAACCATGAGGTTGCGGGTTCGATCCCAGGCCTTGCTCAGTGGGTTAAGGATCTGGCTTTGCCATGAGCTGTGGTATAGGTCACAGAAGTGGCTCAGGTCTGGCATTGCTGTGGCTGTGGTGTAGGCCAGCAGCTGGAGCTCCGATTGGACCCCTAGCCTGGGTACAGCCCTAAAAAAAAAAAAAAAAAAGGCCAAAAAAAAAAAAAAAGAAAAGGGAAGGGGATAGGAGGTAAGGGTAGATGAATGCTTTAAACAGTTTCTAAAAATGGAAAGCAAAAAAAGCTGACTTAGCAGAACAGAGGGAGTTACAACCTAAGTACACACAGATGACAACAAAAAAAAGTGAGGCCGAAGCCGTTGGTCTTGCCGCATGATGGAGGTGCCCAGGGTTGGGTGAATTGCGTCCTATTTCCAATCCCAACCCCCAATCTGGTGACTACTTCCCCAATAAACAGAATGTTTATTCTCTACAGATACGGAATTTGAGACAATTTAGATATGCAACATGTCAAGAGAGGCCCTGGATGAGTAAGGTGCTGAAAACAGTGGAAATAACCTGAAAGCGATCACTGAGTTCTCAACATCCCTCTTCCTTTTCCCAACTGCTAACCACAACAGCAAGCCTGAAGGATTCCTCATGAGAGAAACTAAAAAACACAACAAAACCCAGAAAAACAAAAAACCAACAACAGAGAAAAAGCTTCCATGAAGTAACATTTGGTGGTGAGAGTGGTAATGGGTCTCTCTCAAATAAAGTTCAGCTTTCCATCTTATCAACCACAGTCAAGACGCTAGCCAACAAGCCAGTGTATACTTTGTTTCCAGGCGGCTTTTTGGTGCCTCTTAAATATAAATGCATAGCCAAGAATTATTAGATACTTGAGGAACGTTTCCAAGGTGAAAGATGGAGACCAAAGAGAATGAAGCTTGGAGCAAACTAGAACAGTGCAAACAGAACAAAATGGCATGAGAACTAGAATTATAAAACTAGATAGGAAATGATCGCACGTGTAAAAAGCGTGCAATGCGCTAGGAAGACTAAGACCAACAAAATGCTCTTGGAAATTAAAAAGATGACAACTGAAATTGAAAGTTCAGTAGAAATATTGGAAGTTAGAATAGTTGATATTCCCAGGAAATAAAACAAAAAAAAGATGGAAAAATACAATGGAGAAGATAAATAAAATGTATTGGAGCAGTGCTGTCCAAAAGGAGCATATTACAAGCCACATTTGCAATTTTGACTTTTCTAGCAGCCATATTAAAAAAAGGGAGACTAGGAGTTCCCGTCATGGCTCAACGATCAACGAAGCCGACTAGTATCCATGAGGATGTGGGTTTGATCCCTGGCCTTACTCAGTGGATTAAGGATCCGGCGTTGCCATGAGCTGTAGTGTAGATTGCAGACATGACTCAGATCACGAGTGGCTATGGCTGTGGCATAGGGTGATGGCTACAGCTCCGACTGGACCTGTAGCCTGGGAACCTCTATATGCCGTGGGTGTGGCCCTTAAAAAAATTAATAAACAAAGGAAGACTAAACAGGTAAAATTAATATATTCTATTTAACCCAGTAAGCCCAAGATACTACCATTTCAATATTAATCAATATAAAAATTAATGAAGTTTTATAATTTTTTTCTTATACTAAATCTTACAGCACACCTCAATTTGGATGATTCACATTTTAAGGGCCCAATAGCCCAAAGTGGTTAGGAGCTACCTTTTATATTATTTGATTTTTAAAAACTCTGCCCATGTATTAGTAAAAATAAATGATTACAAATATACATACATGAAAGTAATAATATGGAAAAATGTTTAGCGAGTTAAGAGGAGAGATTACATACTTTCAGAAGGAAAAGCGTAGGCAAGACTTCTTAGAAGGGTTGGGATTTTTACTGTTCCTTAAAAGATTGTTACAGAGTCAAATATAGTAATTCTAGCCTATTTTTAATTCCCAGGGATGAAAAATGTTTAAATAAATAAAATATGACAATTCCTAGCTATCTTTGAATTTGAAAGGAAAAATAGTAAAAACACTGCATCCTTTGCAGTGATTTTTCCTTTGTGGCTACTCAAGTTGCTGAAACTGGTGATCTTCCTTTTAGAACGTGGAGCTACGAGGATCTCTTTTTTTTTTTTTGTCTTTTTGCCTTATTTGGGCCACACCCGCGGCATATGGAGGTTTCCAGGCTAGGGGTCTAACAGGAGCTGTAGCCGCAGGCCTTCGCCACAGCCACAGAAACGCGGGATCCGAGCCACGTCTGCAACCTACACCACAGCTCACGGCAACGCCGGATCCTTAACCCACTGAGCAAGGCCAGGGATTGAACCCGCAACCTCATGGTTCCTAGTTGGATTCATTAACCACTGAGCCACGAAGGGAACTCCGGAGCTAGGAGGATCTTAATAATGATCTAACTAACCCCATAATCACCCAGGGGGTTGTTTAATCAAGGACCTATTCCTAGGCCCAGCTCCACAGCCACTGCATCACAATCTCCAAAAGGTGAGGCCTAACTCTCTGGGAATTTGTTAGAACTTGTGAATTCTTAGGCCCCACTACAGACCTTTTGAATCAGAAATTGGTTCAGTGAATACTCCAGGTGAGACTGATGCACGCTTAAGTTTGAGAACTACTGGGTTCAACTCTCACCCCAGGGCAGTGGTTGGTATAACAGAAAGCTGGATCCTAAGGGGACTTTATTCATCATCTCATCACATCTCTTATTTTATAGAGGAGAAATGGAGACCCAAGAAATGTAAATGGCTTGCTTACTAGGATGGTAGCACCCATCCTGGTACGAGAGGGAAAACGGTACCTTACCAGCTGAAAATGATAAAGCCGAAAGGCAGAGACCGCACTAAATCACATGACTGAGTTGCTACTCTGAGCTCAGAACCATCTACTCCCAGACTTCTAGTTGTGTGGGACTCTTGATCACCTTTATTCTTTCAATCAGTATTGGTCATGTGTTGTGTTGCTGCCAAACACGTTCTCTGTGATCCGGTGCTCTTCTGAAAACTCTCGGAAGCCTTTTTTTTTTGTCATTTTAGTGCCACACCCGCAGCATGTGGAGGTTCCCAGGCTAGGGGTCTAATCGGAGCTGTAGCCGCCGGTCTACGCCGTAGCCACAGCAACGCAGGATCGGAGCCACATCTGCGACCTACACCACAGCTCACGGCAACACCAGATCGTTAATCCACTGAGCAAGGCCAGGGACCGAACCCGCAACCTAATGGTTCCTAGTCGGATTCGTTAACCATTGCACCACAACGGGAACTCCTCGGAAGCCTTTTCTTTTTTTTTTCTTAATTTCCTGCTTGAGATGATTTGGACAGCTGTGGTGTATTATCTGAAATTCAGACTGAGAGGTTTCTGTTGGTCCCTTACTCTGGGCTCTAATAAAACCTTCTATGACTGTGATTCTTACACCACCAAGAAATTCCCCAACACCAGCTGGGTAACCTACAATTCAGCTCAAAAAATTCTGATGCTACCTACCTGGAGATAGCATCATACCCAGTAGCTTAAGGGTTTAGTCTTACAAGACCGCCCCTAACCCAGTAACAAGACCGCCCCTAACCCAGTACTTCTAGACTTCGATCATAAGCTCAGGTTATTACCCATCGACTGCAGACTGTAGGATTCAATAACCTCCTCCTTGGGTTTAATTTGCTAGAGTGGTTCACAAAAGAGAAATACTTTACTTACTATATTGTTGCTTTACTGTAAAAGGATATGACCCAGGAACAGCCGAATGGAAAAGATGCATGCGGCAAGGAATGGGGAAAGCGCTCAGGGCGTCCATGCCTCTCCTCAAGCTCCATAACTTCACCAGCTGGAAGCTCTCAGAACGCTAGCCTGTTGAATTTTTATAGAGGCCTCCTTACACAGGCATTATTGATTAAATCACGGGCCATTGGTGATAGGTTCAGCATTCAAGCTTTCTCCACCCCAGATGTCAGAGGCGTGGGACTGAAAGTTACAATCCTCCAATCACAAGGCTAGTTCCCCTGGAAACCAGCCCTATGCTTCCATGCTTTCTAAAAGTCACTGCATTGACCGCATTAACACAAACTTACATGTGGTTGAAACAGCTTTGTTATGGGTATTATTGCTCTTATCACTTAGGAAATGGCAAGGGTTTTAGGAACTCTGTGCCAGAAATTGGAAATATGAAAAGACAGAAAATATGTCTTTCCTTCGTTCCTTCCTTTCCCTCCCTCCCTCCCTTTCTTGCTTTTTTTGCTTTTTAGGGCCACACCCAAAGCATATGGAAATTCCCTGGCTAGGGGTGAAATTGGAGCTGCAGCTGCCTACGCCTCCGAGCTGCATCTTTGACCTACACCACTGTAGCTTATGGCAACACCGGATCCTTTAAGCTACTGAGCAAGGCCAGGGATCAAACCCATAGTCTCAGGGACTCTATGTCCGGTTCTTCAGCCGCTGAGCCACAACAGAACTCCTATTTGTAGATTTTCTGATGATGGCCATTCTAACTGGTGTGAGGTGACACCTCATTTGTAGTTTTGATTTGTACTTCTCTAGTAATTAGCGATGGTGAATATATTTTCATTTGCTTTTTTGGTCATCTGTTTGTCTTCTTTGGAGAAATGTCTATTTATATCTACCCATTTTTTGATTGAGCTATTTGTATTTTTTGTATTGGATTGCATGCATTGTAGATTTTGAAGATTAATCCCTCGTTGGTAACTTCTTTTTCAAATATTTTCTCCTGTTCTGTGTGTTGTCTTTTCATTTTGTTTAGGGTTTTCTTTGCTGTGCAAAAGCTTTTAAGTTTAATTAGGTCCTATTCATTTTTGTTTTTATTTTCCTTACTCTAGGAAGTGGATCCAAAAAGATATTGCTGCAATTTATGTCAAAGATTCTTCTGCATACGTTTCTCTCTAAGAGTTTTATAGTTTTTGGTCTTACATTTAGGTCTTTAATCCACTTTGAGTTAATTTTTGTGTATGGTATTAGAGAATGAACTAATTTCATTCTTTTGCATGTAGCTGTCCAGTGTTCCCAGCACCACTTATTGAAGGAATATCTTTTCTCCATTGTATATTCATTCCCCCTTTGTCATAGATTAGTTGACCATAGGTGTGTGGGTTTATCTCTGGGCTATCTTGTTCAATTGATCTGTATTTCTGTTTTTGTTCCAGTACCATACTCTTTTGATGACTGCAGCTTTGTAGTATAGTCTGAAATCAGGGAGCCTGACAGTTTCAGTTCCATTTTTCTTTCTCAGGATTGCTCTGGCTATTCAGGGTCTTTTTTGTTTCCATAAAAATTTAAAAAATGTTTTGTCTTAGTTCTGTGGAAAATGGCATTGGTAATTTGAGAGGGATTGCCCTGAATCTGTAGATTGCCTTGGGTATTGTAGTCATTTTGACAATATTGATTCTTCCAACCCAAGAATACAATATGTTTCCATCTGTTTATGTCATCTTTGATTCCTTTCATCAGTGTCTTATAGTTTTCAGGACATTTACATTTTGAATGAGTGTTAATATCTCAAGAACTGGGTTGTCCTTCCTTTATCCCATTTTGCACCATGTGGATAAGTCATGTGAACAGTTCCCTGGGAAGGAATGGAAGTTGTGGGAATGATTAAAAAAAAACTGCTAGAATAAGTATGTGTTTATGAGTAATGAAAGTCAGTTAAAACAATATATTATACTGTTCATTTAACTTTTCTCAAATTTCTAGTGAGGAATAATCAAAGCCTAATATTTTAAAATTATCTCTATGCCTATACCTGCACTGAATCACTTCCAAATTGAGCAGTCAAATCTGGTTAATCTAAATTACTTTGCAAACTTCATTACATTACTTGGCTTTTTAAAAATCCTATCAAATTTAATGAGGACTTATCCTACAGCTGGTTATCACTTAAATCTTATTATTTGGTCATGAGGATAAACCAAGGACAGATTAATCCTTTCCTTGATGGTGAGTTAGAGCCTGTAAATGTCAGTGTAAACTTGATAGTATGTGGGCAAGAGCTATGAAGTATTTGGCATTAAAGGGTTAATCAGATAATTTCGTCCTTGAGAATCTTTTGAGTGCTTTAGCTGGAAAGAAAATGAATGGTTTAGAAATGGTACACGTTGAAACAAGTTGTAAGTATTAGCGTACTTGAAATTTTCAAGAGTGCTTCATAAAAACCTACATTGCACTTCACTATTCCCCTTATTGCTCTTATAATATGAGAGGTATTTGTTCATGTATCAGACTATTGCACAGAAAGGTATAATTAATTTATGTTACAGTAGATCTACACCTTTCTTCTGTGCTTTATGTTGACTGCTAGGCAGTTGACAAAGGGTTTTCAACGTCTTGGAGGAATATACGTCACATAAGTTAATATTCTTAATGCACAAAAGGACCTTTCAAATTAATAAGAAAAAATTCCTAGTACAAAAGATAAAGGATGGAAAACACAGAATTCACAAAAGAAGAAATGCAAATGGGTAGGGTTTTCTTTTTAATGTTTCACTTTGGTAGTAATCAAGTTCAAGTTTTAAAAACAATGAAGCAAAAAAATTTAAAGATGAATACCTGTTGGCTATATGATAAAGTACTAGCCAGTGAGATTAAAGACTGAAATAAATAAAGGAAAGAGGTATCATTTTCATGATATGCAGTTGTTAAGATATGTACCAGGAAAATATGAGAGTCATCCCTAAAATAATTAGAAACAATGAGGAAATTGAAGTGGGTAATTCCAAAATTAATATATAAAATGCTGATGGGTTGACTTATGTGCTCCAGAAAGATACACTTAAATCCTAACTCCCAGTACCTTAGAATACGACCTTATTTGGAAATAGGGTCCTTGCCGATATCAAGAGTTAAGATGAAGTCTCACTAGAGCAGGGTAGGCCCTTAATCTAATATGACTGATGTTCTAATAAGGCAACATGAAGAAGACATATGACAGCATAGGCAGAGGTGGGAGTTAGGCAGTCGTAAGCCAAGGAATAGAGAGGTGACACCAGAAGCTATGAGAAAGGCATGGAACAGTCTCTCCCTCGGATTCCTGGAGAGAATGTGGCTCTGCCAACACCCTCATTCAGACTTCTAGGCTCCAGAATTGTGAGACAATGAGTTCTATTGTTTTAAGTCACTAGTTTGTGGTACTTTGTTACAGCAGTCTTAGAAAATGACTACATAGAACCCAGGACTTCTCTATATGCCAGCAATAAACAAATATAATGGAAAAATAAATCCCTAAAGGGAGTCAAAGAAGATGACATTTACAAAAATCACTTGTACTACATCTGGAAAACTGGTATTGTCAAAATGTGGTTTCTCCCTATGTCCACCTATAAATTCAGTGAAATAAAATACAACACAGTTTGAAGAGAGAAGTCGATTTTAGGAAATTACTCTGGAGTTCCCGTTGTGGCTCAGTGGTTAACGAATCCGACTGGGAACCATGAGGTTGCGGGTTCGATCCCTGGCCTTGCTCAGTGGGTTAAGGATCTGGCGTTGCCATGAGCTGTGGTGTAGGTTGCAGACATGGCTCGGATCCCGCGTTGCTATGACTGTGGTGTAGGCCAGCAGCTACAGCTCCCAATAGACCCCTAGCTTGGGAACCTCCATATGCCATGGGTGCGGCCCCAGAAAAGGCAAAAAGACAAAAAGAAAAGAAAAGAAAAGAAATTATTCTAAAATGCAATTTTTAACAGGAAAGAATATCTGTGAGGGGACTACAAAAAATAAAAGAGTGATGAGGGGAAACGCTCTGCTCACTATTAGAAATTACTAAGTTTGGGTAATTAAAAAAATAGAAAATCAAAGACAATACAGTCTATATATGTATGGGGTGTGTGTATATATATATATATATATACACATATATACACATACATATATATATAGTCTATGATAAAAAATATTTCAGGCCTATCAGAAAGATAAATTATTCAATAAATCACACTGGGATAATCAAATAACCATTTGGAGGAAAATAAAGCTGGATCTCTATTACGCTTCTCACATCAAAGTAAATTTCAACTGAGTTGAAAATTTCAATATAAAAAGGAAAACAGTTGGAAGAAAACATTGGTGAAACTAACAGATTAACAAAGGTTTTTAATTGATATTATGTGCTAAGAGTATAGAGAAATAGAAAATCCAATACCCTGTTGGTGAGAATATTTAAAGATGGTGATTCTCCACAAATTAATATATAAATGTAATGCCACAATTATCAAAATAATAGAGATAGAGGAAAATGATGAGATTATCCAATAAAATCTTGAAAATAGAGAACTGGTGAGGAAGAGAGGGGATAAGCATAAGAGGTAGTGTCGTCTGATTTTGAAACTTAAAACCATTGCATTTAAAACAGTGAAACCAGGAGTTCCCACTGTGGTGCAATGGGGTCAACAGCATCTCTGCAGTGCCAGGACAAAGGTTTGATCTGTGGCCCAGCACAGTAGGCTAAAGGATCTAGTGTTGCCGAACCTGTGGCATAGGTCACAACTGCAGCTTGAATCTGATCCCTGGCCCGGGAGCTCAACATGCTGCAGGGAAGGGGATGTAACTAGGCATGACTGCCAGAGGGGTCCAGGTACTAAGAATGACCTACAGCAAGAGCTTATACCAAAGAGCCACCCTGAATCTGGGACAGGGGCAAGGACCAAAGAAATCTGTGGGAAAGAATCGCAGTGCTAGGCTCCCCAAAGTTAAATAGAAACTGCTGACAGAGAGGTAAGTGAAAGCTAGAGTAGCAACTAAGCAACTAACAACATCACACCCCAATAACTGGGCCTTGGGTATAAAACAAAACCAAAGAAGACACCTTGGCTTTTTTTTTTTGTCTTTTTGTCATTATAGGGCTGCACCCGCAGCACGTGGAGGTTCCCAGGCTAGGGGTCTAATCAGAGCTACAGCTGTCGGCCTACGCCACAGCCACAGCAATGCAGCATCCAAGCTGCGTCCGCAAACTATATCACAGCTCAAGGCAACGCCGGATCCTTAACCCACTGAGCAAGGCCAGGGATCGAACCCGCAACCTCATGTTTCCTAGTCAGATTCGTTTCCGCTATGCCATGATATGAAGTCCTTTTTTTTTTTTGGTTGCGCCCATGGCATGTGAAAGGTCCTTGGTCAGGGATCAAACCCGCCCCACAGCAGCAACCTGAGTCACTGCAATGATGATGAAGGATCCTTAATTCTTTCTTTTGAAGTGCCTTCAGAGCATGCACAACTTGTGAACAATGAGGGCCTAACTTGCCTGGTTACTAGAGTCATGAGCTAGTGACTCGGGGTTCTCAGTTGCCAGCAATAAAGCCTAACTGAAGCTGGAAAAAAAAAAAAAATACAAGGGGGAAAAGTTTCTTAAAGAGAAACTGGGGAGTAAGTAACATCAGCAAAATGGCAGAGTAAGGAACCCAAAAGTCCATCCCTCCATGAAAGCAATGAAAAAAACTGGCAAAAGTTGTCAGAATTGACTTACTTTCAAAACTCTGGAAATTAACCAAAAATTTGCAGCAGCCAAGAAAAATCTGGCCGAGTCTCAGAAAAAAGAGTGAGGTTTATAGCAATTTAACTTCCTTGGTTCCATCTCCTTCCTCTACTCCACAGCTCAATGGCCTTGAAAATAACAGCCCACATTCCTGGTACTGGTACCAGCACCAAAGGGAGCAGAATGGCCCCAACTCACCCAGAAAAATCTGATGATTTTGAATTATTCAGTGGCTCTTTTGAAGGCCAGCTCCAAAGTCTTGCCTTCATCTATTCCAACTCAGAAGTCTCCCTGTGCTAAAGCAGCCATGGGCATTTGTGGTCACAAAGGGTATGAGGGAACTCTGAAGGGTTGATTTATAAGTTTACTATCTTAATGGTAGTTATGGTTTCACAGGTTTACACACATGGCAAAAGAGATTTATAAATGTTGTTTATCATATATCAACCATAGTTCAAGAAAACTTTACAAAAGGATATTGTGCAGTTCATCAAGCCATTGGGAGGACTGGAAGACCGGGCTCTGGACTCTGCAGCTAAGAGCAATCCCCAAGTTATGCTGCAACGGGTCCTGTAAGGATGCTAAAGCCATCTATTCTGTCTAAATGGCTTCCCCAGACGCTGGCCACAGCTCGCATGCAGCCTGGATGTCCCAGGAGTGCAGTCTGGTGACTACCACCATCACCACCAGAGAAAGCTCTGCATCCTCCTCCTCTCTCGACAATACCAGCTCCCATTTCAAAGTCTGGGGTGAGCGTTTCTCATGGGTAGAGCCAGGGTTAAGGGTCTGTGTCCTCCCTTTGGAAAGTGAAGCAGAAAAAGTGAGCATTTGACTTTTCTCAGATGCTGAAAATAACTACAAAACCTTTTTTTCTCTCTTTTTAGGGCTGCACTTCCGGCATATGGAGGTTCCCAGGCTAGCGGTCGAATTGGACCTGTAGCCGCCGGCCTACGCCACAGCCACAGCCACTCAGGATCTGAGCCATGTCTGCGATCTTCACCACATCTCACAGCAACGCTGGATCCTTAACCCACTGAGCGAGGCCAGGGATCAAAACCGCAACCTCATGGTTCCTAGTCAGATTTGCTTCCGCCACGCCACGACGCTAACTCCAAAACATGAGTTTTAAGACAGGAATAGAATTACCTGGGACACTTTAGGGCTGAGGCGGAAGGGGAGACTTAAAGAAGGGTGGGATGTAGGTAAGAGAGGTAAGCACTTCTGACAGTGCCTCTTAGTGCTGTGCCTCTATGCAGTGGGTGGAGAAATGAAGCAGAGTTCCTGACTCAGTGGAGTGAGGGCTTGCTGCCCTAGCGGTCATGGTGGAGAGCTAAACCAGACAGGGTGTCAGGCTAGGTTTAAAGGCTCTTGGAAGCAGAGCAAGAAGCTTGAACTTTTTGATCCTGGCCATGCAGAGACTCGAAGTTCTTGATCAGCAGTGTGACATCTTGTCATTCATGTCTAAGAGTTCATCACATCTTTGTAGTCAGCAGGAAGAGGTACAGTCCCTACCCTTAGATGACTTCCAGCAAAGCAGGAAAGACAAACAGCAGCAAGCAATGCAGCACGGAAGATAAACAAGGCAGCTTTAGGAATGTAGAGATAGTCACTGTGGGTGGTAGAGGA
The DNA here is from genome assembly GCA_004024745.2 of Catagonus wagneri. Classification (NCBI taxonomy): domain Eukaryota; kingdom Metazoa; phylum Chordata; class Mammalia; order Artiodactyla; family Tayassuidae; genus Catagonus; species Catagonus wagneri. Next base: position 2,243,574 of record PVHT020004020.1, read on the forward strand.
GGCTTCCTCAGGAAAGGAAGATTTAAATTGACACCTGAAATATTCCAGCCAGAGGAAACAGCAAATCAGCTGGATCTCCACACCTTAAAACCCACCCCTTAAGTTCTATAAATGGGATGTGGATTATAAGTTCTTTGTTAAGTAAGAATATGCACTATATAGAGCATGACACTTTCGGTTCTGAGCCTCACTGCCATTTATGAGTTATGCGAACTCATAAACATAACTCGTAACAGAGACAACTGACTTAACCTGGACTGTAATTTCAGCTATGGAAACAGGGTGATGACAGTACCAGCCTCAGATGATGATGCATTATGGCTCTTTGTATGGCGCCTCACCCGTAATGGTGCTTCTCTCAGGGCCCCACCAGGAAAACAGGAACTGGAAATTCTGAAGAGAATTAAGGTTTTCTAAAATTTATTTTACTGTAGTTGATTTACAGTGTTGTGTTAGTTACTACATATGGAATCAGTTTGTATATGATAGAAGAGCTGAACAGGAGATGTTGAAGCAACCAAAGGTGAGCAACTGCAGGACGCTGCCACCACCCAGGCTGGAGGGACAAAGGGAAAAGTGCTGCTGTCCTCCGGGGCCCAGGGTATGGAACCACAGTGGGATCTGCCTGTACTAGGGCCAGTCTCGGCCCATGGGCTGTGCTGGGGAAAGGGATGGAAGTCTGCTGTGAAAGTGACCAGGCTGAGCTGGAGAATTTGACACTTCAGAAAACTGACATTTGTTAGGTTATCTCAGGGAGAAAGAGAGCACTTGACATCTCTTGTGCTTGTTTAAAGGCAAATGGTTTTCTAAGGAGTTATCTGTGTCCCTGAGATAGAGCTCACACAAGACATCTGTGGGTGGCTCTGCCTACTCCACTCTCACTTTGGAGAGCTTTTCCTCCTGCAGAACAGGCACCCCCACAAACTAGCATTTCCTCCCTTGAGTTTCCAAGTGTGTGGATCTCCAAGCAGGCTGGTGACATGGCCCCAGGTGGGCAGATTCCAGGGAGAAGAGCAGTTGGTATCTTCTTCCTGTCCCCCTGAGAAATGTGGCTTACAGCCCTGTAGCCTCCCTTCCCCATCAGAAAGGAGATGTAGAGCGAGGCTAACTTCTCTAGTGGGTGGCCTCCTTTTTAAAGATTTAGGGGTAAGGATCCTAGACGTGGTAACTCAGCCTTGGATTGGCCCTGGGATGTTTGTGGCCTACTTTCCAAAAACTTTGCTCGGCCTCATAGGGCAGCTGACACTAATGCCTTGACGCCTCCACCCTCCACCCCTTCCAGACCTTTGGCAGAACATAGTTTAGTATGCAGGCTAATTCCAGTTAGGGGTTTCTCTCTTCTTAACATCGACCTTTCACGTCCACTTTCACCAAAGACAGAGATATGGATATCCGTGCAGTGGTGGGAAAGCTATGATTTAGAACAAAAGCTGCATGTTTATGGTAGGGAAAAGGCTACATTGAAAATGAAAGTATAACATTGCTTATAAATATACAGGGAATTTGGCATACTCTTAGGTGAGGAAGTAACTGGACTTCAGACAAAATAAAAGAGCAGTAGCTACACACAGATCTGTAACATGAACACAGAGTTAGAACCCATGCCTCATCTATTCATGACACAATCATGTACTCAGTACCTACTAGGTGCCAGGCACTGTGCTAGCCTCTGGGAATACAAAGTGGAGAAGCTTATGATCCAATAACTAATCCTTAACAGTGTAGAGGACCAAGTGCTGTGATAAAGGCCAATGTGACATTAAAATTTGTAAGTACATATTCAAAAACAAAGTCATAGAAAAAGAAATCAGATTTGTGGTTACCAAAGATGGGGGATGGTGGGAGGTGAGGGGAAGGGGAACTGGATAAGAGACGTCAAAACATTCAAGCTTCCAGTTATAAGATAAATGAGTGCTGGGGATATAATATATAACATGCTAAATACAATTAACACTGCTATATGTTATATATGAAAGTTAAGAGAGTATATCCTGGGAATTCTCATCAGAAGAAAAAAATTCTTTTTTTCTATTTCTTCAATTTAGTACCTATAGGAGATGATGGATGTTTATTGGATTTAGTGGGATGGTCACATCATGATGTATAAAAACCATGCTATATACCTTAAACTTATACAGTGCTCTATATGTACATTAATTCAATAAAACTAGAAGGAATAAAAAACAGTTCTAAAAAAAAAAAAAAAAAGACAGGAAGGAGTTCCCATTGTGGCTCAGTGGTTTAAGAACCTGACAGAGTGTCTGTGAGGATGCAGGTTCAATCCCTGGCCTTGCTCAGTGGCTTAAGGATCTGGCATTGCTGGATGCTGCAGTGTAGGTCGCAGATGTGGCTTAGATCTTGTGTTGCTGTGGCTGTGGCATAGGCCAACAGCTACAGCTTTGACTTGACTCCTAGCCCAGGGAACTTCCATACACCGCAAGTACAGCCCTTAAAAAAAGCAAAGAAAGTCTACAATAATAAATGCTGGAGAGGGCATGGAGAAAAGGGAACCCTCCTACACTGTTAGTGGGAATGTAAACTGGTATAAGCACTATGGAGAACAGCATGGAGGTTCCTTATAAAACTAAAAATAGAGCTGCCACATGACCCAGCAATCCAACTCTTGGGCATACACCCAGAGGAAAAGATATACCAACTCCAATATTCATAACAGCACTATTTATAATAGCCAAGATGTGGAAGCAATCTAAATGTCCAATGACAGAGGAATGGATAATGAGGATATATATACAATGGAATATTACACTCAGCCATAAAAAAGAATGGAATAATGCCATTAGCAGCAACATAGCTGGACCTAGAGATTATCACACTAAGTGAGGTTAGAAAAAGACAAATACCATATGGTATCACTTACATGTGGAATCTAAAAAAGGATACAAATGAACTTATAAAACAGAAACAGATTTATGGACTTAAGAGAACAAAGTTATGGTTACCAAAGGGGAAAGGTAGGGGGAAGGGATAAGTTAGATGTTTTGCAATTAACATATCCACACTACTATATATAAAGCAGATAGTCAACAAGGACCTACTGTACAGCACAGGGAACTCTACTCAATGTTCTGTAATAACCTATATGGGAAAATAATCTGAAAAAGACTGGATATATGTATACATATAACTGAACTACTTTGCTCTATACCTGATATTAATAAAACATTGTAAATCAACTATACTCCAATATAAAATAAAAATTAAATTAAAAAATAAGGAACAAAAAAAATCCCAAAATGTAGATGTCCCAAAAGCCCAGACAGAAAGCTCCTGTTCAGAATTCTGTGGGGTTATTTTGATTTGAGGACTGAATCCCTACTAGCCAAGTATATCCAAATGAAAATACTGAAACATGGGAATGTTCCTAATGACATTAAAACCAGCCTGGATTTTGTCACTTAACTCATTCCATAGATTTCTCCATTTCTTTACCCTATGTACATTCTTCCTTATTCAGAAATGATGTGTGTGGCCTTTGCTGTATAGAAAAACACAAAAGAACTAAACAATGGATTCAGCAAAGTACCAGGATATAAGATTAGCATTCAGAAATCGGTTGCATTTCTGTAATACTAACAATGAAATATTAGAAAAGGAATATAAAAATATAATACTTTTTAAAATTGTATGCCCCCAAATTAAATAGCTAGGAATAAACCTAAGGAGGTGAAAGACTTACATGCTGAGAACTATAAAACATTAATCTAGGAAATTAAAAAGGATTCAAGGAAATGTAAAGCTATTCCATGCTCTGGATTGGAAGAATTAATACTGTTCAGAAGGCCATAGTACCCAAATCAATCTACAGATTCAATGCAATCCCTATCAAATTATCTGTGATATTTTTCACAGAACTAGAACAAACAATCCAAAAATTTATATGGAACCATAAAAGACCAAGAATTGGCAAAGCAGTCCTGAGGAAAAAACAAACCAAGCAGGAAGCATAACTCTCCCAGACTTCAGACAAAATTACAACGCTACAGTAATCAAGACAGTGTGCTACTGGTACAAACGCAGACATACAGACCAATGGAACAGAATAGAGAACTCAGAAATAAACCCAAACACCTATGGTCAATTAATCTTCGCCAAAGGAGGCAAGAATATAAAATGGGAAAAAGACAGTCTCTTCAGCAAGTGATGCTGGGAAAACTGGACAGCTGCATGGAAATCAGTGAAACTAGAACACACCCTCAGACCATACACAAAAATAAATTCAAAATGGCTTAAAGACTTAAACCTAAGACAAGACACCATAAAATCAGAAGAGAACACAGGCAAAACATTCTCTGACATCAACCGTACTAATGTTTTCTTAGGTCAGTCTACCAAGGCAACAGAAATATAAACAAAAATAAACCAAAAGGACCAAATCAAACTTACAAGCTTTTGCATAGCAAAGGAAACCATAAAAAAAAAAAAAGACAACCTATGGAATGGGAGAAAATAATTTCAAACAATGCAACTGACAAGGGTTTAATCTCTAAAATATACAAACAGCTTATACAACTCGACAACAAAACCAAACAAGCTAATTGAAAAATGGGCAGAAAACCTGAACAGAATTCTTCCAAAGAAGACATACAGATGGTCAAGAGGCACATGAAAAGATACTCAACCTCACTAATTATTAGAGAAATGCAAATCAAATACAGTGAGATACCTACCACCTCAACCTGTCAGAATGGCCATCCCTAACAAGTTGACAAATAACAAATGCTGGCGAGGGTGTGGAGAAAAGGGTACCTTCCTACACTGTTAGTGGGAATGTAAATTGGTACAACCACTATGGAAAACAGTATGGAGGTACCTCAGAAAACTAAATATAGAACTACTGTATGATCCAGCAATCCCACTACTGGGCATCTATCTGGACAAGACACTCATTGAAAAAGATACATGGACCCCCTATGTTCATTGCAGCACTATTCACAATAGCCAACACATGGAAACAAGCTAAAAGTCCACCAACAGATGAATGGATTAAGAAGATGTGGTATATATACATAACGGACTACTACTCGGCCATAAAAAAGCACAAAATAATGCCATTTGCAGCAACAGGGATGGAACTAGAGACTCTCATACCGAGTAAAGTCAGAAAGAGAGAGACAAATATCATATCACTTATATATGGAATCCATTATACAGCACAAGTGAACCTTTACACAGAAAAGAAACAAACTCACGGACTTGGAGAACAGACTTGTGGTTGCCGAGGGGGAGGGAGTGGGATGGACTGGAAATCTGGGGTCAGTAGATGCAAGCTATTGCACTTGGAATGGATAAGCAAAGAGATTCTGCTGTATACCACAGAGAACTACATCTAGTCACTTGTGATGGAACATGATGGAGGATAATGTGAGAAGAAGAATGTGCAGATAGATAGATACATGACTGGGTCACTTTGCTGTACAGCAGAAATTGACAGGGCACTGTAAACCAACTATAAATGGAAAAAATTAAAATCTTAAAAAAATTTAAAAAACAAAAAACAAGAACAAGAAAAAATAAGGTTTACTACTTGATTCTGCCATTTATCTTTATTTTACCTGTCTACTCTATGGATGCCATTTGTTGGTCTGTGCAAGGACTAAGGGCATCTAATAAATGATTACACATTACAGTTTATGCTTGCAGTGTGTACGAATGTGCACATGTTCACTGAGACAGCGGCTCTGAAAACTAAGCTTATAGATATATATTAAAAATATATTTATACAGTATGTATCTATGCAAATATTTATATAAGAGAAATTTCATAAATGTTATATTACTGCATTAGGGTAGTGTTTTTTATAACCCAATAGCAGGTGGTCAAGATCAGTATTAAAATGATGCAACAGAATACAAAACATCTAGTAAGGGTATTTATTATTTTATGTATATATAGACCCCCATATATATATATTTTTTTTTTTCCCCCATATATATATAATTGGTCACAACAGATAATGTGTTTCTTATAACGCTTTGTGGTCAACAAAACTGTCTGAAAAGCATTGCATTACATTAAGTGCTTTTTTTTTTGTGATGAGATGGAATCCTTCATAGCATACTTTCTCTCACTCTAGAGGTTAGACATGTTCTTGCTTTTCACGTTTTCTGCAAATGTTTATTGAGCAACTGCTGTGTGTTGACTAGGGGTAAGGTGCTGGTGCAGAGAGAAAAAGGGCAATATCACTTTAGGGAATTTATACTTCCTGTTACACAAATGTAATGTTTTACAGAAAAGTTTAAATAAACTTTTAAATTGATTGTAACTGTTTTTAATGTGCTTCTTGGCCACAAAAACATAGTGGAATGTGTTGAAAATTCTCAGCCTTCACAGAATGTTAAGATTCTTGTTGCTTTTCATCAGTACCTGGAGAGACCTAATTTAAAATCTACAGTAGAGATAGGAATTCTCTAAAGATATATTTCTCTTCATTTACCTTGCTGTTGATTTCTTCTTTCTTAGGCTTTTTGGCAAGAAAACAATTTTTTCAGTAACCAAGATTTGGGTCACTGCTTAAAAACTTACCCTTCCGTATTTCCTTTCTCAGGAGGGAAATATGTTCTCTTCAAGCTTTAACTGATAAGGAAATCACTTGCTGTGAATATATGATATTTACGTATCTGGCAGAAGGATGAAATGAGATATTTTTACATTAATATAGTAAAATACTTTAAAAACTAAATATGCCCCCCAAAAAAGACAATTCCTAAACCAAAAAGAGCCCACTTACTCTACTGTTTAATACCAGCTACAAAATAATCTTAAGTTCAGTTCTCCTGGTACCCAAATCTCTAATACTGAACCTTAGTATAAAATTTTACACTGTAGTTACAATTTTTATTTCCTCACTAATTCCCCTCTCCCACCTGAAATACTTTAAAAATTACATGAAATATGTTTTAAAATGATATTTCAATTTGGAAATATTTCAGATATATGTTATTCTCTGATAATTTTCTGAATGTGTAAAAGTTTTATTTTATAAATGATACCCTCTGTGCTTTAAAACAGAGAAGTCTATAAATAACCATTAGGAAAGAATACTATTATTTTTCTCTGATCTTTTTGATAGATTCAATAAATGTTATAGCTTCTAGTGATCATTTGCAACTTCCAAACTTTAAAATTTCAGTTTTCTAATCTTCTGAATTTTGAGTTTTAAGGTTTAAACATTCTTATTACTACTTTGGTTCATAACATCCTGGCTTAAGTTGGTAACGTAAGGCTCATACACATTTTCTAGAAATACAAGAAAACTAAATGAGTAGCCATGTATTTTTGGAAAATAAAAAATGATTAAGTAATGGGTTTACAATAGTATGGGGAAAAAGCTTTGTGATGAAACAATACCCTTTTCTAGTCAATCAAGATAATCCCAGTTTGGCTATGGCCAGTGCATGCTGTAGCTGGCTTATATTTTCCTAACTCTGTGCAGTGATGTCAGGTTAGTAGTTTAAAATCAGTCACAGTGGGAGTATTCACACTACAGAAATCAGCAAAAGCTACAAATCAGAGGTTCCTTTCCCATTCTGAAAAGCAATTAAACATTTCATAGCACACCACTGACAATAGCCATTATTGCTATAAGATACAATTCAATTCTTTATCATTCAAAAGAACCTTATTCTGGAAGATCTATTATTATTCTGGAAGATCTATTATTCTGGAAGGCCTGTGTTTTGTTTTCTGTATAAATTTGTCTTTCTGGAAAAGGATTTAAATATTTCCCATTAGTTCACAGTAATGGAAATGTTAGAATTTCATCGTGAAGGAATAAATACCTGGGAGTTGAACGCTATTTGGAAGAAACTGCTTAAAATTTGTATCTTCATCTTAAAAAAAGTATCCCATATTAAACTTAATCCATGCTTAATCAGTAAAATATCTGGACTTTACATAGAACCTAAAAGATTTTAATTCTCTGTCAAAAATGGCTATTACGAGCTCCCATCATGGCTCAGCAGAAACGAATCTGACTAGCATCCATGAGGACGCAGGTTCGATCCCTGGCCTCCCTCAGGGGATTAAGGATCTGGCGTTGCCATGAACTGTGGTGTAGGTTGCAGACATGGCTTGGATCCTGCATTGCTGTGGCTGTGGTGTAGGCCAGAGGCTATAGTTCCAATTTGACACCTGGCCTGGGAACCTCCATATGCTGCAGGTGCGGCCCTAAAAGACTAAAAAAAACAAAAAGGCTATGATATCGGAGTTCCCTGGTGGTCTAGTAGTTAGGACTCAATCCTTTCACTGCTACCGCCTGGGTTCAGTTCCTGGCCTGGGAACTGAGATCTCACATCAAGCTGCTGCAATGCCAAGGGCAAAAAAAAAAAAACCCAAAAAAACAAAACTATTACTTAATGAGAAATGGTTAATCAAAATACTCTGTAAGTATGAAAGAAGCAATTTTATTAGGTGAACTCATTTATTTGACACATTAAATTAGGCAAAGAAAAATATATGCACTGCATAAAAAGAATCACATTTTTATACTACTCAAACACATAGCAGTGGTTAAAAATAATGAATTGTGGAATGGATCCCAGGATTTAATGCAAAAAACACCCTATACAGAAAAACTTTAGGCTTCTAACTTCACTGAATCCAGTACTAAACGTGCTTCCTTATATTCCTCAGCTTCTTCCAAGTCTTTTTCACTCTCCTGAAATGAAATAAATAAAAATTTGGTTTATCATTTTCAAATATCAGTACTTTTTTACTCAGATATTACAATCTATCAATGTAACCAACTCAAAAATTAAAACTAAAAGGATCTCAAGCATCGTCTGTAGGAGAGTTCCACAGAGGTCTGAAGAACAATTTTGATCTTTCATTACAAGTAGGGGAAAAAAGTAAGAGGTTTGGCTTTGTGTCCTCATACAATAAGTGAAATACACGGTCATTTAAAGCTGTTAGCATTAAGTAAATGTAATTAAATGAAAGCCTCAGAAATTTTTTTTAAAAATTATATTCTCATTTTGTCAACACATCACTGTACAAATGGGATTATTAATAGTACACTAAAAGTAAAAAATATTTACTAACATGTTACATATTATAAAAAGTTTTCTGTATAAAGTATCAAGGAGAAATTCAATCATTAAATATCAGAAAATGAAAGCTGTTAGTGGTTTGTTTTCTTGAGTGATCGGAGGATTATTTTTGGTCTGAAAAAATAATCAGACCAAAAATAATCCTCCAACCACTCACAGAGACAAATAAGACTATTAGTGTCAAAGGAGAGTTAAGCACAATCTTTGAATCTGGAAAAGTAAACTGTCTGCTTGTTAATGAGTATTATATACCCTACTACAAGGAAACAAATTACTAACAGCTTTCATTTTCTGTTATTTAAAGACTGAGTTTCTCCTTCATACTTTATACAGAAAACTTTTACTAAATATTGTAATAGTAACAGATAAATGATACAAGATCATCTAAGTTACTGTGCACAGCAAATTTTAATTCCTTTTTTTTTCTCCTTTTTAGGGCCACACGGTGGCATATCGAGGTTCCCAGGCTAGGGGTGGAATCAGAGCTGTAGCTGCCGGCCTGCACCACAGCCACAGCAACACAGGATCTGAGCTGAGTCTGCAACCTACACCACAAATCGTGGCGATGCAGGATTCTTAACTCACTGAGCAAGGCCAGGGATCGAACCTACATCCTCATGTATGCTAATCAGATTCATTAACTGCTGAGCCATGATGGGAACTCCACAAATTTTAATTCTTAATAAACATAAAGCTATGGTCAGCAACTCATGCCAATTCAAAAGATGGAGATAAATAGTTACAGAGCAGTGGGAATAAACTGTGTGTATATGTATTTAATATGAAAATTTAAAGCAAAAAAGACTGACGATTTGCTTAACTCAGAATACAGGTAAGAATTTCTTAAAGCTCTACATTACAACTAAACATGTCTTTGTTCTCTGTCAGGAAATATAAGCTCTTTGAGGGTAGAGATATTGCTGAATATATCCTCACACATGAATATATCATTTAAAGACAGGATTAGAAATCAAATGATTTCTACTACTTTCTCAGCTACTAGATTCATGAGAGAAAAAAGCATTTAAATTGTCAGGAAATAAAAATGATGCTTTTGTTTCGGGTACTATTTTAATAGAGTAATTATCTCCTGGTTTCATGTATCTTTTATTTTAAATCCACAGTTTTATTTTTGGCTTTAAAGAGAGTTATTGTGCCTTTAAAAGGTTCCTAAACATAAGTTCTAAACATTTTATTCATGTTTACTCTTAAACATGAGTAAAATGTGAGTATTTCTCTTTTTCTTAAAGATTTAGTCCTAACATTATGTTGGTGAGAAAACAGATCTCATTCCCTTTCTAGGAATACATATACATGATCCCTCTGAAAAAGCCTCACACTATTTTTGTTTCATAGGGAACAACTATGAATCAGGAGACAGCTATGAAGCTAGTAATCAATATTAGCTTAAGAACTAGAAATATAAAATGAGATTAGAAAAGGAAATATTAGAATTCATCAAATTATCATCGAGCAGCAATAACAATTGGCTTGTATATAGTATTATGCTTTTCTCTTTACTCAGTAAGAAATAAGATGACTTTTCATTTTTTTAAAACTCCTTTTTAAAACGATGCTGCCACTGTATCACAAGACTTTTATACCAGAAAGTATAAGTGTTATCCAGCTCCAAGTTGGTATGAGAGGATTACCTACATATAACAGGGTTATTTTTCCTCTCTCAAATCACTTTAGGTTTGATTTAGAAAAAATTCCAAATCCTTTTTTAAAGAACCCCAAATCATTTGAAACATATGGATCTTTTAAAATCTCAAATAGACTACTCACCTTTAATGTGACAAAAAAGACCTTTACATATAAAACCCAACTAATTCAAGATACTACTGGACAATATTAGTACTATGACTACCTACCATGATAACACAAATATATTAAATTAACTAAGTTTAAACAAATAAACTAAAATGCTAGGCACAGTTATTTTTACTGCAGACGTAACTTAAAATACCATTTAAATTTCTTAACTTATTTAAAAGTAAACTGGTACACTGAGCAAGTACACAAAATATGTCACCAACTAATTTTCAGTGTTAAGTATTTAAAATTCGGCTTCCATGTATTAGATTGAAAAAAATTTGAAACACAAGACAGGTCGGTATCACTTACTAGTAACTGCAGAAGATCGGTATATGCAGCTTCCAACCTGCGCTGGCAATCTGGGATCATCATCCGGGACTCTTGCAGGATCTCTGCCTATAAGGAGAATCTTTGTGAGACATGCAGAGATGGGAGAACTTATGTATTTAGTCTATACCTCTGAAAACACAGAAAATGATTTAGAGGAATCAGAGAAAATATTATGGTTATGTTAAATAAATAGTTCAATATTTTAATCCTAATTGTATTTATTAGAAGTTAGAAAGAATGACTATCATACTGTAAAATATGCAAAGCTAAAGTTTTAGATCTGAACCTTTTTGGGAATCACCTTCTCATGCTAAGTGAAAATTAACTGGAAAATCTTTTCACAGAGCATTTATTTAAAAAGGTTATTAAAATAAACTGTTTATCCTGCTGTCACAAAGCACCTTTATCCAAAATGGGATCAGCTGGTTATATAAATATCTCCTGCATCTTTTGAGTAATAAAGAAAAACAGTGTTCAGATAATATCACATGGAGATAATTACTGCATGAAAAAAGTTATTGAGTTATTGATCACATCGTGTGCACACTGCAGGAGGTTCTCACTGAAAGGCAGAGGTAAAGAAAAATGAAAAGCAGAGACCAGCAGGTTCATATTTTTGATGCTTATCATGCATAAAAAGTTATTACTTATCCCTGTGCTTCATTTTAGGAGAGAGATTATTCTCCCCATGCAGTTTGATCCAAATTACCAACCTGGCACCCCTCTGAATCTGAACTTCTGTCTATTTCTCCTGAAGATAGACACTGAAGAATTAAACACAGGAACCTTTATTTTGGAGGATATTTCTAGACTTAAAAATCCATCATTTGAAGCTGAATTTTAACATAAAATTATAAAAAAAGAAAAAATCAAATAGATGACTGAGAAACAATTGATAAGAGGGTAAACAGCAGATCAGATCAGATGTTGGATTTCAAATAAACCCTTTTTCCTAAGGAAGAAAGAAGCTTTATTTCCTTAAACTATTTTCAGAAAGAAACAAAGAGATCATTTAAACATTTCCTTTCAAAAAATGGTCAAATACCTATGGTTAAATAAGTATTAAATTTGAAACAGAACTGAGACACTATATCACTTCACATAAAATAAAAAGGAAAAGATAATTTAATGGTAATCATACTATATATTAATAGAAACTTCAATAAATCTCATTACCTTCTTCCTTTCCCCAACAGTTTTGTCATAGCTCACAATGTAAATGAAAATCATAATTATTATAATATACAAGGATGCTACCTACCTCTCTTTTCTCAGGTGAAAATCTATTGCTAAATTTGTAATTCTTTTACCAATAAGGCACGTGTTGAAAATTTCAAACACAGGATCATGACTTTATTTCACAGCTAATCATTCTATGCCTAAATATTTACTCATTGCCACTAAACCATTTTTATGTTTCTGGTTAGTTCCAATACATGTGAAAAATCAGTGATAAGGACATTTTGTTGGATAAGCAATTCATATTTCCTCTCCTATGGACTTCCCTTGAGAATAGCTTATAGGAATTAAACAAAATGAAATGAATATAAAGAACTGGGTCAAACACATGATAAGCCAAAATGTAATACCTGTAAAGTTTGTCTGGAAAGCTTTAGTGTTGTCACTAAAATGAACTTAAAAAATGCTATCCAAAATAATTTCTATTCTTCATTATTCTATTATTATAGAACAAAACTCCTCAATTAGTCTATCAAAACAGGGCTCTGACTTGAACAGGGCCAAAGCTCAGTCTCTCTCATACACCAGCCCAAATTCATACAATAAGCTTACTATGTATCTGCAGGATGCCAGGTACGGGAAATATTAAGGTGAAAAACAGAAGGTCTCATCCTCCAATCCATATAGGAGAATAAACATGAAAATTAGCACTTCACACTGTTTCAAGAAGATGATGCCACAGGGAACCAAAGGCATACAAAACAGTGAAAACTATGATTAGGAATCTATGAACCACAACTTTATTAAGGCCATAAATCATATACTTTATCTCCTATAATGACTTACAACTGTCAAGAATAACTTTAAAAGACAATATATAAGGTATGATTATATAGTAAAGACACCCCTCAAAATAAATGAGTAAACTAAGAGTATTTTCATTCATTGTGTTCCCCTTGGGTGGAACTCTCTCAAATGAATGGTACCTCTGTTTAAAATACCTGGATAAACTGTCAGTTTATTTTAGTGCTGAGTATGACAAGACTGAGGTTAAGTCAGGATCTTGGCACAGAGTTGGAGGTACAAGGAACCTTAGGAGAATGTGTTCAGTCTCCTAAGTAGGATGAAGTCCTACTAATATCTTCCTCTTTTTAAAACAAGCTGAATTTTTTTTTTGCGGGGGGAAGTTATTCAGGTAAAATAGAAGTTGGGGGAGGCTTAGCAGGGCTCAGATCATAACAATGAATAAACCACTAAGCGAAAATCGGACCAATTTCTTTATAAACAAACCTATATAAATTGGAAAGAAAAAGCCCTACTGGCAGATCTTCATTTTTTTCAGAAAGAAAAGTCTGGAATAATCTAGCAAATGTCAAGTTCTTTTGCTATTGTTCAACTGGGATTAGGTTTCTAGCTTCTTTAGTGATCCAGATCATTCACCCAGAGCTGGCTAAACCTAAAATAATCTATAGACACTTTAATATTGGCTATTGGCTGCTTTTGGAACCAATGGTAACTGCATTAGTTTGTCAAATTGAGCTCTAGAGTAGTTTGGTGATAACTAGAACAATGGTTAAGTCTTTCCTTCTATATAGTGATAAAACGGTAATGTGATAATAAACATGTCAAGAAATCTATTGATGAAAGAAAAAAATGGTAACTAAATACAGTGATGGATATGTTAGTAGTTTGATTGTAGTGACATTTCACAATGTATATCAAATCATCATGCTACAAATCTTGAATACATACCTTTTTTGTGTGTGTGTCTTTCTGTCTTTTCTAGGGACGCATGCACAGCATATGGAGGTTTCCAAGCTAGGGGTCTAATCGGAGCTGTTGCTGCTGGCCTACACCACAGCCACAGAAACGCCAGATCCCAGTCACGTCTGCGACCTACACCACAGCTCACGGCAACACCGAATCCTTAATCCACTGAGCAAGGCCAGGGATTGAACCTGCAACCTCAAGGTTCTTAGTTGGATTCGTTAACCACTGAGCCACAACGGGTACTCTGAATATATTCCATTTTAAACTGTCAACTATACTTCAATAAAGCTGGGGGGGGACATAAAGATACTCTAAGAAACAGAATCACAGAGACATAAATGGTCAACTAGTCGTCTCCTCAATTTATGAATGATAAGCTCAGGTCTCAGAGTGATTAGCTAGTTGGCAGGGTCTGAGTTATGGCCCATAACTGATTTCACTCCTAGGATGCGAATTAGTGGTAGTAGTAGTCAGTATCCAAGATGGCCCTCAATGATCCTCACCTCCTTGTATTCGCCTTGGAATGGTAACTGCATTAGTTACTCTTGTGTGGTCAGCTCCCACGGTAAATTTGGTTTGGCACTAAGTGACCAATAGAATGTGACAGAAGTGGCATTTTGGGACTAAAGACCTAAAGCTGGGTCTTAAGAAGCCTTGCAGCTTCCACATGGACCTCTTGGAATGACCATTTTTGGGAAACCCTTCTCTTAGGACTCAGTCACCATGCCATGAAGAAAAAAAGAAACAGAAAGAAAGAAATTTGTTTGATTTGTGTTTTGTGGTTAGTGATGAATGGTTAAGGATGGATAAGAAAAATCTGATGAGTCAAAAGTAATCTGGGCTCTAAGACCTGACATTATCGATTGCTACTTAAATATGAAAGGTCTAAAGTCACCAGTTAAAAACCAGAGAATCACAGGCTGGATCCAACTATATACAGTCTACAAGAAACTCTCTTCAAACATAATGAAATAGGTTAAAAATAAAAGGATGGAAAAAATACATCATGCAAACATTTTAAAAAAAGAACAAGAGTGGCTATACTGATATTGGATAAAATAGACTTAGGAGCAAAAAAATCATGACAGACATGGATATCACATAATAAAATGATCAATCTACCAAGAAAACATAGAGATCCTAACTGTGTACACACTAAACAAAAAAGTTTTAAAATACGTAAAATGAGAAATGATAAAGCTCAGGCATTCCTGCTGTGGTGCAGTAGGTTAAGAGCCCAAATGCAGAGGCTCGGGTTACTGCATGGGTTCGATCCCTGGCAAGTCCAATAAAGCAGTTAAAGAGAATTATACAACACAATCAAGTGATCAAGTAGGTATGCCAGGCTGGTTCAGTATCTGAAAATTAAATCATAATATCAACAGGCCAAAGAAGAAAACTCATTTAACCTTACTAAGTGACAGAGAAAAAGCATTCAACAAAGTCCAACATCCAATCACAACAAAAACATTCAGCAAACTATGGACAGAGGGGAATTTCCTCAGCTTGAAAAAGACCACCTACAAAACCCCAACAGCTAACATTTATGTAATAGTAAGTTATCAAATCCTATCCCCCTAAGATAGGGACCAAGGTAAGGATGTCTACTCTCACTACCCCTATTCAACACAGCACTGTAAGTTCTAGCCAAGAGCAAGAAGGCAAGAAAAAAGAAAGATACACAAATTTAAAAGAAATAAAACTGTCCTTATTCACAAACGACATGATGGTCTATTTAAAAAATCAAAAGTAATCTACCAAAAACTCCTAAAGCTATTAAGTGAGCTCAGCAAGGTCACAGGTTATAAGATCAAAATCAACAGCATGTCTATATCTAACAACAAACACAGTACTGGAAATCAAAACCAAAAACAATACTACTTACAACAGATTAAATGAATATGAAATAGGTTTAAATCAAACAAACATGTAGGCTCTGTATGTCGAAAATTACAAAATACTCATGAAAGAAGTCAGAACTAAATAAACTGGAGAGACTTATTACCATGTTCACTGATTTGAAGACCCAACACAGTAAAGATGTTAATTCTCCCCAGTTGGTCCATTAATGCAATTCTTGTCAAAATCTTAGCAAAGTGTTTATAGATACAAACTTATTTTAGAATTTGCATGTAAAGGCAAAGAAACTAGAATAGGTAAAAGAATATGGAACAAAAGAAAAGAAACAAAAAGGAAAGGAAAGGGAAGAAAAGAAAAGAAAAGCAAGTGAGAGGACTCATTCTTCCCAATGTTAAGGTTCACTATACAGCTACAGTAATTGAGACAGTATGGTACTGGTAAAGGGACAGAAACTGATTAATGGACCAAAAGAGAACCCCAAAACAGGCTCAAATAAGTCCAACTGGTTTCTGAGAAAGATACTAAAGCATTTCAATGGAGGAAGAGCTTAACTTTTTCAACAAATGCTGCTGGAGGAACAACTAGGCACCCATAAGCAAAAAGATGAACCTTGACCTAAACCTCACACCTTACATAAAAATTAACTCAAAACCAATCAAAACCCTGAATGTAAAACATAAAAATCACACAACTTTTAGAAAAAAAAGATAAGATTTTTAGGACCTAGGTCTAGGCAAAGAGGCTTGAGATCAAAAATATGATTCACAAAAGGAAGAAGTAAGTGAGATGTTCTCAAAGTTAAGGCCTGTTGCTCAGTAAAAGCTTATATTATGAACATAAAAAGACAAATTATAGACTAAAAGAAAATATCTGCAAACTGCATATCCAACAAAGGGTCTAGAAAATATTAAAAATTCTCAAAACTCAAAAGAAAAAAAATTAAGCATCTCATTAGAAAGTGGGCAGAAGACATGATCAACAGACATTTCTCTGAAAAGGATATACAGATGGGCAATAAGCAAATGAGACCATGTTCAACATTACCAGTCACTAGGGAAATCTAAATTAAAAGCACAATCAGATGTCACTATACACTTATTACGTAGGTGCTGTCTAAATGCTAAAATAAAAAACAGTGGTAACCCCAAATGCTGGTGAGGATGTGGAGAAACCGAACCATTCAAACATCACTGGTAGGGAAATAAAATGGTATAGCCACTCAGAAAAGAGACTGATTTTAAAACAAAAAATGTACTAATATGACCCAGCAATTGCTTGGGCATTTACCCCAGAAAAATGAAAATTTATGCTCACGTAAAAACTGTATGTGAATGTTCATAACAGCTTTTTTCCTATCAGCCCAAACCTGGAAACAATCCAAAAATCCTCCAGTGGTTCAACTGTGATACACTCATGGCACAAACACTACTCAGCAATAGGGAGGATAAACTATTGACACATTCAATGACCTCGATGGACCTCAAGAAATTACATGAAGTAGAAAAAGTCAATTTAAAAAGGTTAGATACTGTGTGACTCCATTCCATGTTACACAACATTCTTGAAAGTGTTAATTATTTAGGATTTAGGGGGTGTAGAGGACAGGGGCTATAAAAAGATAGCACAAGGTACTCTTGTGATGGAATAGTTCTCCACCATGATTATGGAAGTAGTTACACATGATACACATGTGGATGGATTATAAAGAATTAGACACACACACAAATGAGTACATGTATAACTAGTGAAATATAAATAAGCTTTGTGATGTACGAATGTCAGTTTCATGGTTTGGACACTGTAATATAACATGTAAGATGCTACCTTTAAGAGGAACGGCAAGATTACCCTGAACATTTTTTATAACTTCCTGTGAATCAATAACAACAACAAAAAAGCAAGTATATAAATTAAACACCATTTATAAACCTGAGTATCTGTACCAAGAGACAATAATATTTTAATTACGGATTTTAAAAAGTCAGATGTTTCTTGCAGCATCAGCCATGTGAGAGACCCTTGGTCAAATTCTTCTTTGTGGACTGAAACCTTCTATTATTTTCCATACATTTAATGAGAAAATTTCCCCTTTAGCTTTAGGAAAAAGAAGTATCTAACTGCGAATGCTAACTCATGTTTCAAGTAAATCACAAAAAATGTGTGTGCATTTTTCTCAAAAGACAAATTTCACAATATTGCAATTATATGTAATAATTGCAAAGGTTTTGTGATAAACCTTGGTTAAAAATTGTGCCAGTTTGTTGTTAAATACTACTTCTAGAAAATAAGAGATAAGTTACCTTAGGTAAAACAACAGAGATACGTTTGCTATTATTACCAATCATTTCTGCTCCAGAAGAGCTTAAAAAAAAAAAGGAACAGAATACCTTCACTGGTTGAGGGCAAAATCCTTTGTATCCATCCATAACTGGGGGATTAGCAAGTTGGAGGAAAAAAGGATTATCATAAGCAGAAATTTAAAATCAATATTTAGTCAATATTTGAATGCTGTGATATACTGTTTAGCCAGAAAAGGAAGGACAGCAGAACAATTCTTCGACTGGCATTTTGGCCACTTAGGGTCCTGAAACTTCTGCCTTGCTATTTATTTTTTAAAGCCAAAATTCGGCCTAGTCCAGGAGAGAACAGTTTGGCAATCAGTTTCAGGTAAGAAGTTTGCCAGGGACTAAGAGAGAGCAACATATATGTGTGTTACAAAATGGGGCTAGTTCTAAAGATCTAGGAAAGCCAGAGCAAAATGGAACCAAGTGAGAGAAGAGCCAAGGTAGTGAGAAGTGACTGGGAATGGCATTTGCTCAGAAAAGGAAGAAATACAGGGAGAAGAGTAGATAACCCACAAAATCTGGCACTTGGCTTCCTTGATATTTGTTTTGAGGGGCATCTACAAATATCAAGAGACAATTACTGACCTTAAATTGGTAGGCAATTAGGAACAGAACATTGTGTCTGGCAGTGCAACTCTCCTTGTATATGATAAAAAAAAAAAAAAAAAAAATGGCTAGCCACAGTATAGCTAAGCTAGGAAAAGAAATTTAGAAAGGCACATAGGCTGGGCTGAAGTAAAGACAAGGTTTTATGAGACTCTGAAACAATACTGCACCTAACAACCTCATACACTGCAAGTTGAGAATAGCAAAAACCAAAAAATTTATTGTATTATAGATTCAGGATGGTATTCTTGAATTTAAGTATGAAGCTGACTATGAATCTAGGAAATCACGTTATAAACTGACCACTGGGACAAGAGAATTTTTGCTATTTTTAATTTTTTTTAATTTTTTAAGCTTTTTAGGGCTACTCCTTTGGCACACGGGAGTTCCCTGGCTAGGGGTCGAATCAGAGATACACCACAGCCAGAGCAACATGGGATCTGAGCCAAGTCTGTGACCTACACCACAATTCATGGCAACGCTGGATCCTTAACTCAGTGAGTGAGGCCAGGGATTGAACCCGCATCCTCATGTATACTGATCAAGCTCATTCCTGCGGAACCACAATGGGAACTCCAGAAAAAACAATTTTTAAATGGCTGATTGTAGAGGGCTTTTGAACAAAAAAATTTCCCTTTTATATCTGCATATGTAGTCAATGATATAACCATTAAGTGGCTATTACTTTTAAGTAAAAATGAGAATACTGGAGTTCATAAAGAATTAATTCTCACCTATCAAGTAGTGATTTTACTGAAAGATGATCAGTATAAAAATATGAATAAAATAAGACAGATTCTGTGATAATCTGACTATTTGTAGAGCTTTATTTAGAAAGGAAACACAGGAGTTCCCATCGTGGCTCAGCATGAGGACGCAGGTCTCATCCCTGGCCTTGCTCAGTGGGTTAAGGATCCAGCGTTGCCATGTGCTGTCTGGCATTGCTGTGGCTGTGGTATAGGCCAGTGGCTACAGCTCCAATTCGACCCCTAGCCTGGGAACCTCTATATGCCGTGGGTGCAGCCCTTTAAAAAAATAAGACCAAAAAAAAAAAGAAAGAAAGAAAGGAAACACATTCCCCATTCCTTGTAACTTACAACTCATTCTAGCTTTAGGGCTATTTCAAAATACATTATTGGTGATGAAAAGAACAGGGCAAATAAAAAGTTAAATAAGGTCACTAGCTACACAACTGTGAAAACAAGCCTGATGGGGTCCCAGGGCCTGGATGAAGTTAAGTGATACACTAGTTAAAATGTTTCTCACTAGATGTGGGAAAACAAAAAGAGGGCATTAAAGTGAAAGAGGTAAAAAAAATGATAGAAATATTTGTGGAAGTATATATTTAAAAAGCATTTAACATCACAGTGTTATGAATCAAAAAGTTACATTTCAAATGTAAATCCCCCCCGCCCCACTTTTGGCCACCCCGCAGCATATGGAGCTCCCAGGCCAGGGATCAGAGTCGAGCCACAGTTGTGACATAAGCTGCAGCTGTGGCAACGCTGGATCCTTAATCCACTGTACAGACTGGGGATCGAACCCATGTCCCAGTGCTCTCAAAAGGCTGCCAATCCTGTTGCACCACAGCAGGAGCTCCTCATATGTAAATCTTTATGAAGAACAGTTAATTTATAAAGGTCCACACATTGAGGGAGATACTAAAATTACACACCCGTTTATAAATCCTCCCCCCAACTTAAGAATATCTGCTATATCACACACAGAGGAAGGCAGGTTCCTGTGGAAGCTCAAGAAAATGAAGTTCTTTTGGACAGCCTGAAGAAGACATTTCAGATGTCAAAGCAACTACCTACAGAAAAATCCCTTTTTTTCCCCTTTTTTCTTTTTAGGGCTGCCCCCACAGCATATAGAAGTTTGCAGGCTAGGGGTTGAATTTGAGTTACTGCCACTGGCCTTCGCCACAGCCATAGCAACATGGGATCCAAGCTGCGTCTGTGACCTACAGTACAGCCCATGGCTCCTTAACCTACTGAGCCAGGCCATGGATTGAATCTGCATCCTCATGGGTACTAGCTGGGTTCATTATCACTGAGCCACAACAAGAACTCCGAAAAAATCCTTTTTAAGTGACTAGTTTTGCTGAATTAAGTCTGGTAAATGTGCATTATTACCATTTGTAACATAATTTATACGCTGAAAACCACTGAGTTCATAAAGCTAATTTAAAAAATAAGTTGATATATAATCTGTTTAAGCTTTCATATTCTCTTTTTACCTTGTGTTGTTTGGATCTTGTTCTAAATGCACTAGACATTGGATTTTAAGTAAAGGAACAAGCAATCTGATGTAGATTTAAAAGAGATCAACTTGGCCGTTGTGGTGTGAAAGGAATGGAGGATTAATCATCAAGAGACAAAAAGGCAAATCAACCAGGAGTCCCTTTAAGTGGTACAGGCAAGAAGAGATAATAGAATGGATTAGAATAATGGCAGTAGAGAAAGAAATAGAGGGAAAAAGAAACTTGGTGATCATGAGGACACCATAAATTTTGGCTTAGGTATGTGAATAAGGGAGGTATCATTTACCGAGAGGGGAGAAACGAGGGAAGGAACAGCTTCTTGTTTTGGGGAGGTGAGCTGAGTTGAGGGAAGACAGAGATTTTTATTTTGAATATACACGGAGTATGTGAACACACAAGGGATACGGTCAAATAGGTGACTACCTGAATATATATACCTGGAGATACAGGCATCAGAATGAATGCCAAGTCAGCAGGACTTTTCTGTGTTGTTGCTGCTGTAATGCCATGTATAAAAGAGTGCCTGAAACAGTATTTGGCAAGTAGTAGAGTTTGAATAAGTACCAGCTGAGTAAATAAATGGAAATAAAGATGGTACTTAAAGTTCTGGGATGTATGAGAGTACTAGAGGGGAATTATAGACAGAACTCCTAAGGTTAAAACATGTTTTTGATAGATAGAGATACAGAGTCAGAGAGAGATAGGAGAGTAAGTTTCCACAAAGACTGAGAAATAATGGCAGTGAAACCAGGAGACCACTCTAGCAACGATGCCAGTATATAAGAACATTTCAAGGACAGAATAGTTACTTGTGTCAAATGCTGTTGAGGTTATGTAAGTTATGGAAAAAGAAGTGAGATCAAGTCACTGATAGTTGTAACAAAGGCTAGGGTGCATAATCCACTTTAATAGGAAGGTAGGTAGATAGTATGGGTACAGAGGTAGAGAGGTAGGTAGTATGAGTACAGAGGAAGGCTGATAGATTTTTTTGGTGGAATATTAATTCCTTTGACAGGCTCTATTTTCTCAAGGAATTATGAAACAAGTGTCAACAAAGAATAAATATACAATAAATGCTATGGTGGGAATAAATAAGCTGTTATAAAATCACAGAAGAGGGGCACCCAACTCAGTGTTGGGATGGAGCACATGGGAGGTTTAAAGAATGAGTAGTATAAGGAGAGGGTAGGCAGGAGGGATAGTAAGAACATCTCAGACATAAGCAGTATTCCAGAGGCAAAGGAGAAAGGGCTTGTTCAGGAAACCAAAAGGCAGAATCTATGAGGTCCAGGTAAGGACTAGCAAGAGAGATGGAGTTGGAATGATAAGTAGGTACCAAAATCAAGAAGAGTCTTGTATGCAATGCTAAAGAGACTGAAATTTGTCATAAGGATAATCAGAAGTAGCCACTGGAATGTAGTGTGTGTGTGTGTGTCTGTGTAAGTAATTTTTGTGGCCTTCATATCAGTTTGGGGAAAATGTAAATTTAAATATATAAATATATTTAATATAAGATTAGGTCATTTTTATATTTAATATTTAAAACTGGAGAGTTAGTATTGCTTAATGGTTAAGAGTACAGATTCTAAGAGCCAGAATGTCTGTGTTCAAATTCCAGGTAGGCCACTTAGCAGCTGTGTGACTCTGGGCAAGTTATTTAACTTGTGTTTCAGTTTCCTTATTTTCATTTATTTTATTTAATCTTTTTGGCTATGCCTGTGCCATGTAGAATTTCCAGGGCCAGGGACTGAACCCACACCACAGCAGCAATAGTGCAAGGTCCTTAACCAGCTAGGTCACCAGGGAGCTCCAAGTTCCCTTATTTTTAATGGACTACTTAATAGGACCTTCAGTAGGACCCTCTCAGAGGGCTGTCCATATACTGTTAATACGGTATTCTGTAAATGTTAGCTGTTACTATTTAAGATATAACTTTACCTGCTTTTTAATAGCGTAATTCTCACCATCTTCAGCTTTCATTTTCTCAATCTTTTCTTCCTGTTGTTTTGCTTCTTTTTCATACATCATTTTTTCTTTGACCAATCTATAAATAAACCAAAAATGTTTCAGAGAATTAACTTTCTAGCAACAGACCACAAGAAACAAAGAAACTATGTAAATACAAAGTGTATTTTAAAAAAACGTATGTACTAGATGGAGAAGAGAAGGGAAGAAAAACACTTTAGCCACAGATGTGAGTATGATATTCATGCCCTTAAGTTTTACACCTGCCTAAAGCAAGTCAATCTATCAAAGCATGGAATTATTAAATTTTTAATTAAAAACACATTCCATTATGATAACTGTATTTATAATATTAAAAAACACTCAAATTATATAATTAACATTTTTGTCTTGATTCATTTATTTACTTAAAACTGAGTAATAATTAACATTACATTTGTTTCAGGTGTATAATACAGTGATTTGATATTTTTATAGATTATTAAATGATCACAATAAGACCAGCTACTATCTGTCACCATACAAAGTTGTTACAGTTATGACTATATTCCCTATGTGTACATTACATCCCTAAGACTTTATTTTATAGCTGGTGTTTGTATCTCTTAATCCTCTTCACCTATTTCATCTGTCTCCCCAACCCTCTTTTCTCTGGCAACCACCAGTTTGTTCTCTATACCTAGAAGTCTGCTTCTGTTTTGTTTTGTTTTCTAGATTCCACATACAAGTGATGTCATTTGGTATTTTCTCTGGCTTATTTCACTTCTTTTTTTGTCTTTTGCCATTTTTAGGGCCACACCCGTAGCATATGGAGGTTCCCAGGCTAGGGGTCTAATCGGAGCTACAGCTGCCGGCCTATGCCACAGCCACAGCAACGCGAGATCCGAGCCGCGTCTGCAACCTACACCACAGCTCACGGCAACGCCGGATCCTTAACCCACTGAGAGAGGCCAGGGATCAAACTTGCAACCTCATGGTTCCTAGTTGGATTCGATTCTGCTAAGCCACGATGGGAACTCCTCACTTTTTCAATTACTATTAACACCTTCCATGTCCACCCATGTTGCTGCATATGGCAAGACTGACTTCTCTCTTTCCTTCTTTCTTAAATGGTGAGTAATATTCTATTGTGTGTTTCTATATACAAATACACACTGTATCACCTTTATCCTTTCAATCTACTGATGGACAGTTAGGCTGTCTCCATTTCTTGGCCTTTGTAAATAGTGCTGCAGTAAACATAAGAATATATGTATGTAAATATGTACATAAAACTCCTTTCGAATTAGAATTCTCATTTTCTTTGGATACCCAAAAGTGGAATTGCTGGATCATATTTAACATATGGTAGTTCTATTTTTAATTTTTTGAAGAATCTCCATACAGTTTTCCATAAGTGTCTGCACCAATTTACATTCCCACCAACACTGCAGGAGGATTTCCTTTCTCCACATCCTTGCTTATTATTTGTTGCCTTCTGATAACAGCCATTCTGGCAGGTGTAAGGTGATTTCTTATTGTGGTTTTTAATTTCCATTTCCCTGATAGTAAGTGATGGTGAGTTATCTTTTCATGCCTGTTGGCCATCTGTATGTCATCTCTGAAAAATGTTTATTTAGGTCCTTGCCCATCTTTCTTTTTTTTTTTTTTTTTTGGTCTTTTTTGATTTTAGGGCCATGTCCATGGCATATGGAGGTTTCCAAGTTAGGGGTCTAATCAGAACTGCCAGCCTACACCACAGCCACAGAAGCGCCAGATCCGAGCCACGTCTGCAACTTACACCATAGTTCACAGCAACGCTGGATCCTTAACCCACTGAATGAGGCCTGGGATCAAACCCTTAACCTCGTGGTTCCTAGTTGGATTCGTTTCTGCTGTGCCATGACAGGAATGCCCAATAGAGGTCAGAGGTCCTCTGCCCTTTTTTAATCAGGTTTTTTTTTTTTTTTTATATTGAGTTGTATGTGACCTTCATAAAGTTTGGATATCAACTTCTTATTGGATATATTGTTTAAAAATATCTTCATTCAGTAGGCTACATTTTCATTTTGTTGGTAGTTTCTTTCACTGCACAGAAGTTTTTTTGGTTTGATGTCCCATTTGTTTATTCTTGCTGTTCTCCCCCTTGTCTGAGGAGACATATCCAAAAAGAAAAAAACAATATGGCTAAGACCAATGTCAAAGAGGTTACTGCCTATTCTAGAAGTTTTATGATTTCAGGTACTGCATTTAAATCTCTAACCCATTTTGAGTTTATTTTTCTATATGGTTTAACTTTTTTTTGTTGCCATTTTGTCATTTTAGGGCCACACCCGTGGCATGTGGAGGTTCCCAGGCTAGGGACCTACACCACAGCCACAGCAATGCCAGATCCTTAACCCAATGAGCAAGGCCAGGGATCGAACCCGCAACCTCATGATTCCTAATTGGATTCGTTAACCTCTGCACCACGATGGGAACTCCCACAATGAATATTTTTAAGTGTATTTCAAAACAAGATTTAATTTTCATATTCTAGTAAGACTTAAATAAGTTCATAAATTTAAAAAAATCTTTTGTCATACTACCTGGGAGACTTTTAAAGTCAGATTTTGAACCTGTGTTCAATACACCACACAAACTACATACTAAATATTAAAATACTAGAATGTTTCAGACTTGAATTTTGAGTTGTGAAGCAAGGCTCATCCTTTTCCTCATGATCTTGTGCTAGTGACATAGACGGAAGGAAATATAATAAGATGTTAACAGCATTTACAGTAGGATATTACGTAACCTTCAAACTCTCATACTGAAATAGCTCAGTGAAATAAACAAAGTACAAAATACGTATAATTTTTATGTTGCCATGAATAGAAACAACAAAGGATACACAAGATATGAATAAGAAAGAACACCTGAGAAATTACCTGGTTACTTGAGGAGAAAAGCTCTAACGATATGGGACAAGGATAGTCAACTGGGAGGTAAACAGGCTTTCATTTTATGCCTCTCAATAAAGTTTAAGGGTTTTTCCTTTAGCTGTATTTTATAAATTTTTTACGATAAAGTGAAAGTCAATTAGAAAGATACCAAAAGACACCTAGATACCACAGATACCAAAAGACACCTAGTAGTTGTAAGTCTTTAAACATTGTTCTCCTTTGCAAAGCTTTTCAAATGCTATTAAAAGAGCATGTACAAATAAAATCATATTACATTACATTACATTATATAATGGTTTTATGGCTGCACCCGTGGCACATGAAGTTCCCAGTTTAGGGGTTGAGTCAGAGCTTAGCTGTAAGGCCTATACTACAGCCACAGCAACGCCAGACCTGAGCCATATTCCACTGAGTGAAGCCAGGGATCGAACTGGAATCCTCATGTATACTAAGTAAGGTTCTTAACCTGCTGAGCCAAAACAGGAACTCTCCTCTAATTTATTATATTTTAAAGGCATAATTAACTGAAAATATTTATTAGTCTAACAAACCCGCACCTACTGAGAAACATAGCAAGTTCAAAATCTGATCACTTTTGGTAGTTAGACAAATATTTAAGATGAAAATTAAGAAACAAGAAAGAGTAATAGGAAAGGATAGCTATAAGGAGAAATTTTAAGAAATGACAAGCACTGGAGCACTGGGTTAATATTAATCAAATAACAAACTACTTAACTATGTATGACATAACATGATTCTAAATATGTTGCTTAGTGTTTTACAAACTATTCCATGGTACATTAGTGGTCAAATAAGCTTAATGAACACTGCTTGCCAAATCTTAAAAGATTTATGATATGTATTTGCATATTAAAGGGTCTTGGGAATTCTTATAGTAAGGAAATCACTTTAGCTTTGTTCAGCTGAAAGTTTATTTGAGGCAAAAAAGAACCCCCCCCACAGAATAAGTCCTCTCAGTACAAGTTTGAGAAGTACATTGCAGTTACCTATAAACTACACAAATCTGCATACAACACATTTAAAAATACTGTTCTTAAAATTCTAAACAGAATAAAAATTTTAGGTAAGTCAAGAATTAAAAAACCTGGGATAAAAAAGTTTGAATTTGTTATCCCGATTTATAATTTTTCATACTATAAGATTTTCAGTTATAACCAAATCTGTACTTAATGGCCATCTAATAACTAACAGCCCAATAATACCAAACCATGCTAAGGATATAGATGACAGGCCAATGCAATTAATGGTACAAGAAATTGTAATAAGTTGACATTTACAAGAAAAGTTTTAAAATATATGGATATTTTCAAATGAAAAATGTAAAGAGCATAATAAATCCCATGTACTCATCATCAGTATTAAAAATATTATTTTGACAGTCTTATTTCATGTATCTCTTGCCACTTATTTGCGTATTTAATTATTAGTATCTTCAAACATTTTACCTTTAGTTTAATTTTTGAGGTTAACAGCCCATGGTTTCCACTCATCTTATACCACATACAAAAATCAACTCAAAACAGATCAAAGCTCTAAAAAGCTACAATTATAAAACTTTTGGAAGAAAAGAGGTAAATTTTTAAGAACTTGGTAATGACTTTTTAGATATGACACCCAAAGCATAAGAAATAGAAAAAAAAATTGGCCTTCATCAAAATTAAAGACTTCTGTGCTTCGAAGGACACTATCAGCCAAGTGAAAAGACAACTACAGAATGGGAGAAAATATGACTAAATCATAAAATGGGTAAAAAACTTGAATTCAGAATATATAAAGAACTCTTAACAATTCAATAATAAAAAAGGCAATCCAGTTAAAAAATGGGCACACTGAATAGACATTTCTCTGAAGAAGACATACAAATGCCTAATAAGTACTTGAGAAATGTTCAACATCATTAGTCATCAGGGAAATGAAAATCAAAACCACAGGGAGGAGTTCCCACTGTGGCACAACAGGATCAGTGGTAACTCTGCAGTGACAGAACACAGGTTCAAATATTTTCTCTGGACCTTTCTCTTTTCTCCTTCTGGCACCCCTATAAAGTGGGTGTTGGTGCATTTAAAGCTGTCCCATAGTTCCCTTAGACTGTCTTCATTTCTTTTCAATTTTTTTTTTTTTTTGCTCTTTTCTGTTCTGCATCAGTGATTTCCAGCAGTATGTCTTCCACCTCGCTTACTCCTTCTTCTGCCTCCTGTATTCTGCTGCTGGTTCCCTCTAGTTAATTTTTTATTTCAGTTATTGTATTTTGCATCTCTGCTTGCTTAATCTTTCTTTTTTGTTGTTTAGTGCTTCTCCTAATTTATCAGTCTTTGCCTCCAGTTTATTTGCATGATCTTGAATCATCTTTACTATCATTGCCCTAAAGCCTTTTCCATGGGGATTTAACATATTAAGTCTGGATTTCTGACTTCTCTTACATGTTTTTTCATTGGGGAATATTGGGCTACATTTGTGCTAATGGATGGAACTAAGTAGTGGCTGTTGCCTGCCTATCTATCTATCTATATCTATCTATCTATCTATCTATCATCTATCTATCCATTTATTAGTTTTTAGAGCTGCACGTGCAACATATGTAGGTCCCCAGGCACAGCCACAGCAACGCAGGATCCAAGCCGCAACTGCGATCTACATCACAGCTCACAGCAACGCCAGATCCTTAAACTGCTGAGAGAGGCCAGAGATTGAATCCGTGTCCTCATGGATACAGTCAGATTCATTTCCACTTAGCCATGACAGGAAGTCCACTGTTACCTGTTTAAGATGAGGCATGTGCTACTAACTTCGCAGAAATCACGAAACTCCTCATTTCCCAAACACTTAAGCCTTATATTTGACCCTGTAAATGAGTTTGGAATCTTGTTACTGCTTTTATTATCTTACTAGAATAATAAACAGTATTCAGAATAACAGGGATAATAAAAAATCATTGCGATTAGCAATGAGACTTTCAATATTCCTAACTTTGATACATTACTAAACTCCTTAAGTAAATGAAAGTAGCTGGGTTTGGATAGGCTCTAAGAAAGCACATTCAACAATATCCTGTAATTCTAAGGCTTTTCTTTTTCTTTTTCTTGCGGCATACAAAAGTTCCCAGGCTAGAGGTTGAATCCGAGCTGCAGCTGCTGGCCTATGCCACAGCCACAGTAAAGCCAAAACCGAGCTGCATGTGCAACCTATGCCACAACTTGTTACCAACACCAGATCCTTAACTCACTGAGTGAGACCAGGGATCAAACATGCATTCTCACGGATACTAGTCAGGTTCTTAACCTGCTGAACCACAACTGGAACTCCAGTATCCTTTTTTGAGATTCCACATATAAGTGATATCATATGATGTCTTTCACTAACTTCACTTGGTATGATATTCCCTATGTCCATCCATGTTGCCACCAATGGCATTACTTCATTCTTTTTTATGACAGAGTAATATTCCATTGTATATAGGTACTACATCTTCTTTATCCATTCTTCTGTTGGTGGACATTTAAGTTGCTTCCATGTCTTGGCTACTGTAAACAATGCTGCAATGAACATTGGGCTGCATGTACTCTTCGAATTTTGGTCTTCTCTGGATATATGCCCAGGAGTGGGATTGCTGGATCACATAGTAGTTCTATTTTTCAGTTTTCTGAGGAACCTCCATACTGTTTTCCATAGTGGTTGTACCAATTTACATGCACACCAACAGTATAAAAGAGTTCCCTTTTCTCTGCATCCTCTCCATAATTTATTGTTTGCAGACTTTTTGATGATGGCCATTCTATCTGATATAAGCTGGTACTTTTCATGTACTTTTTTTGGCCACTGTATACCTTCTTTGGAGAAATGTCTATTTAGATCTCCCACTTTTTGATTGGGTTATTTTTCTGATATTGAGCTGTATGAATGAGTTGTTTATATATTTTGGAAATTAATCCCTTGTCAATCGTTTCATTGGCAAACATTTTCTCCCATTCTGTGAGTGGGTTGACTTTTCATTTTATTTAGAGTTTCCTTTGCTTTTCAAAAAGCTTTTAGTTTAGGTCCCATTTGTTTATATTCATTTTTATCTTTATAACTCTATGAGGTAGATCCGAAAAGATCATGCTGTGGTTTATGTCAGTGTGTTCAGCCTATGTTCCTCTAAAAGTTTTACAGTATCTGATCTTATATTTGGGGTCTTTAATCCGTTTTGAGGGTTTTGTGTGTGTGTGTGTGGGGGGTTGCCTCTGTGTGTGTGTGTGTGTGTGTGTGTGTGTGTGTGTGTGTGTGTGGTGTCAGGGACTGTTCTAATTTCATCCTCTTAATGTAGTTGTTCACTGTCCCCAGCATCACTTATTGAAGGGACTGTCTTTTCTCCACTGTATATTCTTGCGTTTGTCATAGATTAGTTGACCATAGGAATGTGGGTTTATCTCTGGGCTTTCTATCTGGTTCCGTTGATCTATATATTTCTGTTTTTGTGCCAGTACCATACTACTTTGATGACTGTAGCTTTGTAGTATAGTCTGAAGGGAGCCTGATTCCTCCAGCTCCATTTTTCTTTCTTAGGATTGTTTTGGCTATTTGGATCTTTTGTGTTTCCATACACATTTAAAATATTTTTGTTCAAGTTCTGTGAAAAGTGTCCTCGGTAATTTGATAGGGATTGCACTGAATCTGTAGATTGCCTGGGTAGTATAGTCATGTTGACAATATTGGTCCTTTCAATGCAAGATCATGGTAAAACTTTCCACTGCTTTGTGTCATCTTTGATTTGTTGCATTACCAACTTATTGTTTTCAGAGTCTTTTGTCTCTCTCTTTTTTTTTTTTGTCTTTTTGCCTTTTATCTAGAGCCACACATGCGGCATATGGAGGTTCCCAGGCTAGGGGTCTAACAGGAGCTGTAGCTGCCGGCCTTCACCACAGCCACAGCAACGCGGGATCCGAGCTGCGTCTGCAACCTACACCACAGCTCATGGCAACGCCGGATCCTTAACCCACTGAGCAAGGCCAGGGATCAAACCTGCAACCTCATAGTTCTTAGTCGGATTCATTAACCACTGAGCCACGAAGGGAACTCCAGAGTCTTTTGTCTCTTTAGGTAGGTTTATTCCTAGGTACTTTATTCTTTTTGATGCAATGGTAAATGGGATTGTTTCCCTAATTTACTTCTCTTTTTTTCATTGTTAGTATATACAAATGCAATCAGTTTCTGTATGTTAATTTTTTACCCTGCAACTTTGCCAAGTTCCTTGATGAGCTCTAAACATTTTCTAGCAGCATCTTTAGGATTTTCTATGTACAGTATCATGTCATCTGCAAAAAAGTGACAGTTTTAGTTCTTCTCTTCCAATCTGGATTCCTTTTATTTCTTTTTCTTCTCTAACCGCCATGGCTAGGATTTCCAAAACTATGTTGAATACAAGTAATGAGAGTGGATATCCTTGTCTTGTTCCCAATCCTAGCAGGAATTCTTTCAGCTTTCACTGTTGAGAATTATGTTAGCTGTGGGTTTGTCACATATGGCCTTTATTATGTTGAGGTAGGTTCCCTCTGTGCCTGCTTTCTGGAGGGTTTTTATCAGAAATGAGTGTTGGATTTTGTCAAAAGCTTTTTCTACACCTACTGAGAGGATCACATGCTTTTTGTTCTTCATTACTGCTGTGTATCACAGACTGATTTGCAGATATTGAGAAATCCTTGCATTTCTGGGATAAATCCCACTTGATCATGTTGTATCATCTTTTCAATGTATTGTTGGACTTGGTTTGACAGTATTTTGTTGAGGATTTTTCATCTATGTTCATCAGCGATATTGGCTTGTAATTTTTTTTTGTGGTATCTTTGTCTGGTTTTGGTATCAGCATGATTATGGTCTCATAGAATGAGTTTGGAAATATTCCTTCCTCTGCAATTTTTTGGAATGTTTCAGAAGGATACCTGTGAACTCTTCCCTAAATGTTTGATAGAATACACCTGTGAAGCCATCTGGTCCCAGAATTCTGTTTGTTGGAAGTTTTTAAATCAGTTTTAATTTCAGAACTTGTGATTGGTCTGTTCAACTTTTCTATTTCTTCTGAGATGTGTCTTGGAAGATCGTACCTTTCTAAGAATTTGTCCATTTCTTCTAGGTTGTCTATTTTATTGGCACATATTTGCTTGTAGTCATCTCTTTATGATCCTTTGTACTTCTGTAATGTCCATTGTAACTTCTTTTTCATTTTTTTTCCCCTGCCACACCTGAGGCATATAGAAGTTCCCTGGTCCAGGGAGCAAATTCCAGTCAGAGCTACAACCAATGTCACAGCTGCAGCAACACTGGATCTTTAACCCACTCTGTGAGGCCAGTGTCTCCACAGAGACAAGCCAAATCATTAACCCACTGTGCCATGGCAGGAACTCCTCATTTCTAAGTTCATTGATTTGAGCCCTCTTCTTTTTCCTGATGAGTCTAGTTTTTCATTTTTTCTTATCTTTTCAAAGAACCAGCTTTTAGTTTCATTGATTTTTCTACTGTTTACTTCCTGTTTATTTCTGCTCTGATCTTTGTGATTTATTTTCTTCCACTAGCTTTGGTTTTGTTTGATCTTTTTTCAAGCTGCTTTTGGTGTAAGGTTAGGTTGTCTATTTTAGAGTTTTCCTGTTTCCTGAGTTAGGCTTGTATTGCTATAAACTTCCCTCTTAGAACTACTTTTACTGCATCCCACAGATTCTTGGATCAGTAATATCCTCACTGTCACTTGTCTCTAGGTATTTTTTGATTTCCTCTTTGATTTCTTCACTGACCCATTGGTTGTTTTAGTCCACATATTTATGTTTTTTGCAATGTTTTGTCATTATTTCCAGTTTTATTGCACTGTGGTCAGAAAAGATGCCTGATATTTCAATTTTCTTAAATTCACTAAGGCTTGATTTGTGGCTCAGAATGTGACCTATCCTAGAGAATGTTCCTTGTGTACCTGAGAAGAATCTATATTCTGATGCTTTTGGATGGAATGTTCTATAAATATCTATTAAGTCCATCTGGTCCAAGGCCTGTTTCCCTGTTGGTTTTCTGTTTGAATGATCAGAACACTTCTGTAAGTGGGGTTTCAAAGTCCTCCACTATAATTGTGTTACTGCTGATTTCTCCTTTTATGGCTGTTATTAATTGCCTTACATACTGAGGTACTCCTATGTTGGTTTATATATTTACAATTATTATATCTTCTTCTTGGATTGATCCTTTGATCATTACGTAATGTTCTTTGTCTCTTGTAATCATCTTCATTTTAAACTCTACTTTATATGAAATGAGTATTCCTGTTCTAGCTATCTTCCGATTTCCGTTTGCATGGAATATCGCTTTATTATTACTATTTTTTAAGGTCTGTTTAACTGTAATATTGAAGTGAAACTTTTTTTTTTCTTTCTCTTTTTATAGCCACATGTGAGGCATATTAAAGTTTCCAGGCCAGGGGTTGAACTGGAGCTGCAGCTGCTGGCCTATGCCACAGCAACAATGGATCTGTGACCTATGCTGCAGCTTGCAGCAACAGTGGATCCTTAACCCACTGAGGGAGGTCAGGGATCAAACCCACATCCTCACAGACAATGTCAGGTTCCTAACTTGCTCAGCCAGAACAGGAACTCCTGGAATACCTTCTTTCATACTCTTTCAGTTTCTATATGTCCCTAGAACTGACATGGGTCTCTTGTATATACCATATATATGGGTCTTGTTTTGTATCCATTCAGCCAGTCTATGTCTTTCAATTGGAGCATTTAGTCCATTTACATTTAAGGTAACTATTGATATGCATGTCCTTATTGCTATTTTGTTAATTGTTCTGGATTTTTGTTGGTCTTTTTTCTTCCCTGTTTTCTTGTCTTGTGTTTTGATGACTATCTTCAATGTTATGTCTGGATTGCTTTCTTTTTCTTTTCTTTCTTTCCTTCCTTTCTTTCTTTCTTTTCTTCCTTCCTTCCTTTCTTTCTTTTGTCTTTTAGCCTTTTTCTAGGGCTGCACTTCACGGCATATGGAGGTTCCCAGGCTAGGGGTCTAATCGGAGCTGTAGCTGGCCTGTTGTGCTTTCTGGATATCAGTGAGTGATTACTTTCCCACATGAGGGAAGTTTTTGGCTATTATCTCTTTAAATACTATCTCAGGCCCTTTCTCTCTCCTTCTGCACCCCTATAATCCTAATGCTGGTAAAGTTTAAAGGTTTCCCATAGTTCTCTTAGACTGTTCTTGTTTCTTTTCTTTTTTCTTTATTCTGCTATGTGTCAATGATATCCATCAGTCTGTCTTCCACCTTGTTCATTTTTCTGCCTCCTGTATTCTGCTATTGACTCCTTCTAGCGAAATTTTTTTTACAGGTATTGTGTTGTTCATGTCTGCTTGTTTAATCTTTCAATATTGTATTTGTTAAACATTTCTTGTAATTTATCAATCTTTGCCTCCATTTTTTTCTCCAAGATCCTGGATAATCTTTATTGTCATTATCTAAAGTCTTTTTCATGTAGGTTACTTATCTCCACTTCACTTAGCTGTCTCTTCTGAGATTTTGTCTTAGTCCTTCATCTGGCTCATATTTCTCTGTCTTTTTGTGCATTTTTTGTGTAGTCTCTTTTTTGTAGGCTATAGGGTACTTGTAGCCTCTCTTGCTTCTGGTGTCTGGTTCCTTGTGGCTAAAGTTGATACAAAGGCTTGTGGAAGGCTTACTGATGTGTGGGACTGGTGCCTGCCTACTGGAGGTGGAGCTGAGTCTTGTCCCTTTAGTGGGTAAGTCTTTGTCTCTGGGTGTGATTACAGGTGGCTGTACGCCTGGGAGGAATTTAGGCAGACTGTTTGCTGATAGCTGGGCTGTGTTCCAATACTGCTTATTGTTTTGCCTGGGGCTTTTCAGCACTGATGGATACAGCCAGATATTTTCCAAACATGGCAGTCTCCAAGGGACTTCACACCAGTGATTAGTCCCTGGGACCTCTGCCTCCAATGTTCTGTCCCCACAGTGGGCCAAAGCTTCCCCATGCTTTCTCAGGAGACCCTCCAAGACCTGCAGGTAGGTCTGACCCAGATTCTTATGGAGTCCCTGCTTTGCCCTGGAACCCAGTGCACGTGAAACCCCAGTGCACCCTCCAGGAGTGGAATCTTTTTCCTATGGAGCTTCTGCACTCAAGCCCTGCTGGCCTTCAAAGACAAATGCTCTGGGGTTGCCTCCCAATGCCAGACCACCCCCCCCCCAAGGCTGGGTAACCTGACATGGGGTTCAGAACTCTGACTCCTTTGGGAAAGCCTCTGTGATATAGTCATTTTCCATCTCTGGGTTGCCCACCTGGGTATGGGATTGCTTATATCATGAAAGTGCCTGTCCTACCATCTCCACGTTGCTTATCTGGCTTTGGGTGTAGGATATCTTTTTCGTAGCTTCTATTATATTTTTCTGGTGGTTGTACAGCAATTAGTTGTAATTTTGGTGTTTTTGTGAGAAAAAGTGACCTTGAGTCCTTCTACTCCCCAAGTTTGTCTCTGACTCAGTTAAAGACACAAATTCTGTGCCTAGACCCACTGACAATTCTGGTTGGTAACCCTAGTCATCCTATTCCATTGTGCTTATGCATAGATAACAGCAGCAATCACCCCAGGAAAACTGAAGAGACACTTAACTACATATTGTATTTGACAAGTAAAAGTGCTGAATATTTACAAGACTATTAGAATATCAAAACAAGCAAAAGTAAAGTTTTTGTTTTAAAAAAAAGTCGTATTATGAAAAAGCTCAGTAAACATGTTACTGAATAGCAAATGCACTGCCCCCCCACCAAAAGAGAAAAAAAAAAAATCACAGTGAAAACCCAGTAATGCCAGCAGATAAAATTATAATAAAATCCTTGTAAGAAGCTAGAGAAACTGAAAAAGTTCCACTTTCAATGTACTGATGACAAGTTACATGAAATGGAATAGGTTTTATAGAGTATATATACAACTTCAACTTTAATGGATATTATCAAATTGCTTTCCAAAATGGTTGTATCAATTAATACCCAACCTTCAGTGTAAAATCTCCTACTTCCCCCTGGCATCCTGGTGAACAAATGGAATTGTCAGAATTACTAAATTTCTAACAACAAGAAGAACATGAAATGGTATAATATGATGTCTGAAATATTAATTTCCCTTCCCTTATAAAGTAATCTATGTTTATTAAAATAGCATAGTTACTGTATACATATTTGCTAAATCAACGAATGAATAGCATCTGGTGAATCTGACTCTTCCCCGTTTCTCTACGGAAGGCTAGGATTTAATAAGAAAACTTAATTCAAGTATATATAGTCATAGTTCTCAAATTTGTTAATAAAATATTTTTCTACATATACATATGCTCCTATAATCATAGGAATATTCGAAAAATTATAAAAATTTTTTTTGTCCTTTTAGGGCCGCACCCACAGCATATAGAAGTTCCCAGGCTAATGCTACACCACAGCAACACGGGATCTGAGCCACGTCTGCAACCTACAACACAGCTCGTGGCAATGCTGGACCCTTAACCCACTGAGCGAGGCCAGGGATAGAGCCTGCATCCTCACGGATACTAGTCAGGTTCGTTACTGCTGAGTCACAACAGGAACTCCTAAAGAACAAAATTTTAAACATCATTTATAATCTTATTTCCCAAATTAACTACTAGTAACCCTGAATGGACATAATTTTAAGATTCCAAAAACATATTAAAAATAGTTTTTTTTGCTTTTGAGGGCCACACTCACGGCATATGGAGGTTCCCAGGCTAGAGGTTGAATTGGAGCTACAGCTGCTGGCCTATGCCACAGCAACGCCAGATCTGAGGTGCGTCTGCAACCTACACCACAGCTCACAGCAACACTGGATTGTTAACCCACTGAGCAAGGCCAGGGATTGAACCCACAACCTCATGTTCCTAGTTGGATTCGTTAACTGCTGCGCCACAACGGGAACTCCAAAAACTAGCAATTTTTAAATTGTTTAAATTAAGTTTGGCATAAACTCAATTAGCAGCAAAATGTGACCTCAGCTGACATGAAACTATACTTTGTCTCTTACTTTAATGTGAACAATCACATTTCACTGAAGAAATATGAATGTGTTTGATTATAGAAGACTTCTCTAGATGTGATTACATATACGCATATATTACTGTTCTAATATCTAAAAAATTTAGAATTCAGAAATACATATGGGCTCAAAGGTTTCATATAAAGGATTATGAAACTTGCATTAACATTTTAAATATTTTTCACTAGTCTTTTTCCTTAAACATGTGTGAAAATTTATATCATACACAAACACAGGGACACAAAGCTGACCCTTGAACAACCCAGAGCTTAGGGGTGCCAATCATCTTTAGAGTTGAAAAATCCATGTATATCTTTACAGTCGGCCCCCTGTATCTGGTTATACATCCTCGGATTCTAGTAACCATGGATCAAAACCAGTACATATTTACTGAAAAAGCTACATACATCAGTGGACCCATGCACTTCAAATCCATGTTGTTAAAGGGTTGACTGTGTGTGTGTGTGTAAGTTAAAAATTGGGATAGTGTATAATTTCCAATATTATTAAACATTCTTTGAAAATACAGCTGTTAATGGTTGCAAAGCATTTCATGGCACCAGTATGACAGCTTATTAAAGCATTATGCTACTATACATCTAGGCCATCCCCATATAAATGTGATAAACATCTCTACTTATAAATTTTAGAGATGTTTAATATTTTCTTATTACATGGTATTTAAAATATATGGTGCCTGAGGAGAAATTAAATCAAGTCTTTTTCTAGTAATCTAGTGACCATTTACTGACAAATATTTCCTTTTGATATAATAAGCTACCTTAATCATTATTTTTCATAATAAACAAAATACATATATTATATCAACCTATACTATTTTAGCCTATTTGGTATTTCATCTTAGTCTAAGAAAATAGTATGCCAGATTTTACTGTTCAAATATTAATATACTTATCAAAGCTTAAAGAGATGTAAAATTAAAAAGAGAAAAATAAGGAAAATGAACATCAAGGGAAAAGAAGATAAACCTGATAATGAATAGATGTTATAGATAGTAATACAGAAAAAAGGGCAGGGGAAGATTTTTTTTTTAAATAACAAATTTTCCCTTGAGTGGAGGAATAAATTAGCAATATGGGATTAACAGAAACACCCTACCATATATAAAATAAACAGCAAGGATTTACTGTATAGCACAGGGAACTATATTTAACATCTTGTAATAAGCTATAATAGAAAAGAATTTAAAAAGTGATTCTTTTTAAATCATTTTGCTGTATACCTGATTCTAACGCAATATTGTAAATTAACTATACCTCAAAAAAATTTTTTTTTCCAGAGCTGGAAAAAAAAAACAGTAATCTTAATTGAAAGGACTTCCTAAGTGCCAACTAGAATCAGTGGAAAAGCCTCACATCTATAAACAATGTTGAGAATTTCAAAAAAACTAAAGCTTTCAAAAAAAGAAATAAGTTACCAATAAAAATTTTATATTTCACATTAATAACACTAGATACCAAAATACAATGGAGAAATAGCTTTAAAGTTCTGATAGAAAATGATTTAAAACCTTTTTAAAAACTGTAATAGTAAGGCGAAAATTCACTATTCAGCAATTATTTACTGAAGGGTTGCTATGTGCCAGGCATGATTTTATGTACTAAGGATATACCAGTGAACAAAACTACAAATATCTCTGCCCTACAGCATTTTTAGTGGGGGAAATAAACACAAAAAAATAAGCAAAATATACAGAATGTTACTTAGTTTGTGAAAAGTGCTGTAGCATAAAAGGTAGTGAAGGATTGATAATACAGGGAATTCACAATTTAAAACAGGATGGTCAGGGAAGGTCTCTGAGAACATGATATGTAAGTTAAGATTTAAAAAAAAACCAAAAAACTGGAGAGTTCCTGTTATGGCTCAGCAGGTTAAGAAACCAACATAGGAGTTCCCGTTATGGCTTGGTGGTTAACGAATCCGACTAGGAACCATGAGGTCCTGGGTTCGATCCCTGGCCTTGCTCAGTGGGTTAAGGATCCGGCGTTGCTGTGAGCTGTGATGTAGTTGCACACGTGGCTTGGATTCCGTGTGGCTGTGGCTGTGGCGTAGGCCGGCGGCTACAGCTCCGATTAGACAGCCTGGGAACCTCCATATGTCATGTATGCTGCCGTAGAAAAGGCAAAACGACAAAAAAAAAAAGAAAAAAGAAACCAACATAGTACCCATGAGAATACAGGTTTGATCCCTGGCCTCACTCAGTGGGTTAAAGGATTAAGCGTTGCCATGAGCTGTGGTGTAGGTTGCATATGCAGCTCAGATGATTCCAAGTTGTTGTGGCTGCGGTGCAGGCTAGCAGCTATAGCTCCGATTTAACCCCTAGCCTGGGAACTTCCATATGCTGTGGGTGTGGACAGAAAAAATAATTTAGAAAAAATTATTATTTTTTAAGAAAAATTATTAAAAAAAACACCTGTGCTGTAGGGCTAGAAAATAATCAGTCTAAATGAGACTCTTAGTGTGCAATCTCACAGACACATCTTTAAGAATGAGTAAGAAGATAGAAGTCATTTTATGTGTTTTACCTCCCAATAATAAAACAAAGAAAGACAATTCGAAACACCAGGAATGTGTCCCCTCCAAATCCCACCCTTTCCCCATTCCCCCAACTTAGCTGTGGTTGCAATATGAAGCAACTGATGAAAAAGAAAATTAATTTAACCTGGATTTATAAGAATACTATCCTTTGGGCAGTAAAGGATCCAATAAGAAAGAAATGTAATCCTTGGAGTTCCCATTGTGGCACAGTGGTTAATGAATTCGACTAGGAATTATGAAGTTGCGGGTTTGATCCTTGGCCTTACTCAGTGGGTTAGCGATCTGGTGTTGCCGAGAGCTGTGCTGT
Source organism: Catagonus wagneri (assembly GCA_004024745.2). Taxonomy (NCBI): domain Eukaryota; kingdom Metazoa; phylum Chordata; class Mammalia; order Artiodactyla; family Tayassuidae; genus Catagonus; species Catagonus wagneri. The sequence continues at coordinate 2,283,645 of PVHT020004020.1, forward strand.
AGGTTGCAGACGCGGTTCAGATATGGTGTGGCTGTGGCTGTGGCGTAGGCTGGCGGCTTCAGCTCTGATTAGACCCCTAGCCTGGGAACCTCCATATGCTGCGGGTGTGTCCCTCCAAAAAAAGAAAGAAATGTAATCCTATATATACACATATTTAAAATGATATATATTTATTCACTTTCAACTTTTTAATAGACCTATAAGCAAAATATAAAATGTCTTTCCCCACTTATTTGAAATACTTAATTTGCATTTTTTTTGTCTGCAGCATATGGAGGTTCCCAGAATAGGGGTCCAATTGGAGCTACAGCTGCCAGCCTTTGCCGCAGCCACAGCAACACAGGATCCAAGCCGTATTTGCGACCTACACCACAGCTCATGGCAACGCCAGATCCTTAACCCACTGAGAAAGGCCAGGGATTGAACCCGCATCCTCATGGATGCTAGTTGGGTTCATTAACCGCTGAGCCATGACGGAAACTCCACAATTCGCATTTTTAAAGTACAATTTGCTGGGGGCTTTTGAGAAGTTTGTCATTCTTCCTAAAGGTGATGTAAGCATGTAAAATTTTCTTTTCTCCAGTGAACATTGTCACCTGTGTGTGACACCTGTCACTTTGGGATCATGAGCAGATCTAGCCTACAAGGACAGGTCACTCTGGGATGTTGGAGAACTTAAACCTTTGATGATGGTATTAAACTACTGAGTTAACCAACTCTGAAAGCATCTTACCTCCAGATTTCCTATTATACAAGGTGATAAACATTCTTTTTTTTTTTTTTTGCTTTCTAACTGGTATAGAAATTTCCTTGTAGCTCAGTGTGCTTAGGGTCCAGCATTGTCACTGCTGTGGCTCTGGTTACTGTGGTGGCGCAGGTTCGATCTCTGGCCCAGGAATTTCCATATGCCACAAGCACAACCAAAAAAATTAAGTAACTGGTGTAAAACTCTAAAAATTTGTTTTTAATAATCTTGTATCTACTGAAGGCTAATATACATAATAAATAATTCTCTCTTCTATCTATATTTTATTTCCAATTTACAAATTACTTCTGTAACTTACAGGTGTTGAACAGTAAACATATTAATGCCCCTAAACTGTAACTTACAGGAGAGTATTAAGTTGTTAAATATTAACATCTATAATCTATTATGGGGGTAAGATGTTTAATGGTGCTATAAAGGAAACAATATGGCACCAGGGAAAGTATATCTACTTACAACTTAGAAATTCATATCTTCCCCAGTGAGGATGAAGACAGTATTCAAGATTAGGGAAAGAAGCTATTTCAATTAATAAGTAAAACAGGTACAAGCTTTCTTGCTAAACATATTGAGAGAAAGAAGTTTATAAAATTCAGAATGAAAGATGATAGAGTGAATTTTTTTTTTGTCCTTTGAGGGCCACACCTGCAGCATGTGGAAGTTCCCAGGCTAGGGGTCGAATCGGAGCTGTTGCTGTCAGCCTACACCAGAGTCACAGCAATGCCAGATCCAAGCCGCGTCTGCGACCTACACCACAGCTCACAGCAACTCCGGATCGTTAAACCACTGAGCAAGGCCAGGGATCAAACCCGCAACCTCATGGTTCCTAGTTGGATTCGTTTTTGCTGCGCCACGATGGGAACTCCTAGAGTGAATTTTAGGCTTCTGAACACTAAAGGTTTAGCAATGAAACTCCAGACATACAGAAGAAACAACGTCTTTACACAAGTATGTGGGGATAAAAATACCAAGAAAGATGCAAGAAAATAAAAAAACCTACTCATTTAGGAAATGCCAAGTGAACCGGAAATTAGAGGCTGTTCAGATGCCTTAATTAAGAATTCTCACTAGTTCCTTAGGAAGAATTGGAGGTTGACATCAGAATCCAACGACTGGGCACTTATATAGTAAAATGCATATAGTATACAGTATACATTATATACTAACGCACTATATATTTACTATATATTTTACATTTATTGGAGTTCCCGTCATGGTGCAGCGGAAATGAATCCGACTAGGAACCATGAGGCTGCAGGTTCGATCCCTGGCCTCGCTCAGTGGGCGTTGCCGTGAGCTGTGGTGTAGGTCACAGATACCGCTCAGATCCTGTGTTGCTGTGGCTGTGGTGTAGGCCGGCAGCTACAGCTCCGATTTGACCCCTGGCCTGGGAACCTCCATATGCCGCAGGTGCGGCCCTAAAAAGACAAAACATACAAAAAAGATTTTTTAAATATATATATATATATATATATTTATTATTATATTGTAAAATGTATATAGTTAAAATTCAGTGAATTTTAGTCACTCTTTACTAATTCTTTTATGGCCACTATAAAGTCCCAAGTCAGATTTTCCATTATTTCCAAATTTCAAGTAATAACCATAGTCAAGATCTGGGGAGGTGGTCGGCAAAATTAAGGAAGAACTTTTTGTAGCATCTGTCTTAACAAAACAGATGTGCTACACACAAACACACACATAAAATGAAATGGGGGTGAAGATGTTGCTTATTCTGAGTGGAATGCCTTCTGCCTCTCTCATCCTCTCCATAGCACTCACTGTCAATTCATTCTTCAAAACTCAATGTCTGTGTCTTCCAGAAGGACCACCCTAACCCCAATCTACCACTCTCCAAGCTACCACTGTGGATCCTTCCTACGAATTTTCATAGCATATTCATCTCCATCACAGAAATTTTAAGTTAAATTTTGTCTACTTTTATACTTGAAAGTACATGCCCCAAGGACTGTAAATGTGTCCCCTATCAGCACCTGTCAGTATGTGCACCACAGATATGTTTACTGAATGAACTTAACAATTACAATGAGTCGTAATTAGGGCAGCTATCCCATCCCCATTTTCAAATAGGAAACTGGAATTCAAAGAGGTGAAATGATTCACTTAAGGCCAGCTGGCCAGGAAATGGTGAAATTAAGATTTGAAATTATGACTTCTAACTTCAAGTGTCAATACTTTCAAACACATCATACTATTTCATATATAAAGTAACGAATTTCAAAATTTAAATTTATTTGTTCCAAATGCAAAATCATTCCATGGTTCAAAACTTGAATCACACAAAGGAGTACAAAGTGAAAAGGTAACTCACTACCTATACTCCCTGCCCTCAGGGGTTCAATTCCTATTACCGGAAGCAACAAATTATCAATTCCTGGTGAATCTTAAATGAAAAGTTAAATGTTTAATTTGATGGTATTTGTTACCTTATCATTTCCAGTTTCCATTAATTAGCCCATTAAATTGGAGACAATTCAAGTTATAGTCACTGCTCAAATAAAATACTCTATTTACTTTTAATAAATGACAAGTCATATTTTGTAAATGCCAAATGCAAAATCAGTATCACTATTCTTTGTGCAATATTGTGAATCTTGGGTTTCAATAAATTAGTTAAGTCTTAGGAATTAATAATTCAAAAATACAAATTTAAAACTAATTATTGCACTAATCCCCTAAACTGTCCTTTAAAGATTTTGAAATGTCAGTGTGATTGAAAAGAGTGTATTTATAAAAGGGCTATTAAGGAGTTCCCGTCGTGGCTCAGTGGTTAACGAATCCAACTAGGAACCATGAGGTTGCGGTTTGATCCCTGGCCTTGCTCAGAGGGTTAAGGATCCGGCGTTGCCATGAGCTGTGGTCTAGGTTGCAGACGCGGCTCGGATCCCGCGTTGCTGTGGCTGTGGCGAAGGCCAGCGGCTACAGCTCCTGTTAGACCCCTAGCCTGGGAACCTCCATACGCCGCGGGTGCAGCCCTAGATAAGCCAAAAAGATAAAAAAAAAGCGGGGGGCTATTAAGATACTATTGTGAATAGCTTCTGCTTGAGTCTGTATGAGAAAGCAATAGCACCTCCCACAGCTGCTTCATCTCCACACAAAAACACTGACAATTTTAATTAATACCTAAAATCACAAATCTCACTGTATACTTGATTTTATCTTCTGTCCGGACCAATAACTCTCTTCATAACATTTCTATTTAGACATCCCACCTGCAACTTACTGAAGCAGGTTGAAAACTAAGCTGGTCATCATCCCACCCTAAAATAATACCCTTTTCCCCAATTTGAGCTGTCAACATAAGAATCACACAAGTACTGGATAAAGTAAGCCTGGCTTGGAGTTCCCAGTGTGGCACACTGGGCTGAGGATCCGGCATTGCTACAGGTGTGGCACAGGTCACAGTTGAGGCTCGCATTCAATCCCTGGCTCAGGAACTTCCATATGCTCTGGGTGCAGCCAAAAAAGGACCCCCCTCCCAAAAAAAAGTAAATCTGGCTTGTGAGCAGTTCAAAGAAAAAGAGCTAAGCTGTCCGCAAGCTCTCTATGAGCCAAGAGGGTGATGCAGTTACTAAAAACAAAAATCAAACCTAGCCAATTTAATCTTAGATTCTTTGAAAGAAGCAGAGAACCTAAAACATGGTAGGCACACAGTACTGCATTGGATGAACAGTATCTGCACTATATTATTGATAATTTACTTCTAAAATTGTCATAAGGAACTCAGATCCAAAAGGGATTTAAAGCAGCATGTGAAGAAGGACCCAGACAAACTAGGGTATTAGCAAACGGATATCCAACACCATCACTCTACTCTGTGAAACAGTTCAGTTCACCTAAATCATTCAGGAATATGATGGACTATACAGTTATTCCAAACTAATGTAGGTTATCATAACTAAAATGAGCAAAGAAAATATCATTTGATGTAAATAACCAGCTGACTGATGACTGTCACTTCTTAGATAATAAAAGCTAACCTCAGTTAGGATACCTGAATTTTATCAAATTATAAAATAAGCCCAATTTAATGATATTTTACTATAGTAATTATTCTTGGTGATTCAGTAACTCAGATTCTTCTGGAATTACTTATCAGAAAATCTGGGAGCCAAATTTGCAATTAGCTTCCTTACACAAAGGTACTTAGATACGTAACATGTTTATTCAATTTGTTGTACTAAAATTTGTTAACTAGGTTACAATAGTTCAAGAAGAAAACATGTATGAAGATTTCTTCTATTACTGATATTGAGGTTTTAAGTGTTTTGTACAGAAAAATGACAAAATAATGATTAACTTAAATTTCTATTCAGAAAAAAATGCAAGAGTTGAAAATAATTTTCATACTGTATTCCTATATAAAGGTATACATAACGATCTGGTGAATGTTAAAGTATACTTTCAATGTTGTACTTATTTTCTACTTTACCATTTTTTTAAAAAGTAAGCAAAATTTCTAAGTCTTTCACTGCTTAAGTATTACATTTACAATAATATTTGGCGGGAGTTCCCTTCGTGGCTCAGTGGTTAACAAATCCGACTAAGAACCATGAGGTTGCGGGTTCGATCCCTGGCCTTGCTCAGTGGGTTAAGGATCTGGTGTTGCCGTGAGCTGTCATGTAGGTTGCAGACACGCCTCGGATCCCGCGTTGCTGTGGCTGTGGCAGAGGCTGGTGGCTCGAGCTCCTGTTAGACCCCTAGCCTGGGAACCTCCATATGCCGCGGGTGCGGCTCTAGATAAAAAGACAAAATAAATAAATAAATAAATAAATAAATAAATAAAATAATATTTAGTAAAGGTACTTGATATAGAGCTATATTTGACCACAATTTTAATAGCTAGAAAATCTGGTCTGAAAATTCAATGTAGTAAAGTTTTCTTATTATAGTATTACTTTAGAGATTCCCAATTTCTCTCTAATTCTTTCTTCTCTGTATCATATTAATTACAGTACGTAGTTCTTTAAAAGTTTGTATTATCTCTAATACTCCATCCTTTATTCTTCATTTCTGTACTTAGTCATTTTTACAGCCTGACTTTCTGAATGTCAGTCAGTACACACTCTTAAAATGTTGTATCTTCATAACTTGAGGCATACCACCTTTAGCTCTTGTTCACGAAAATGTGTTAGCGTGTAAAAACATGAAAAGCCCCTAACTTTATCTCACAAAAACAGAAGAATATATGAATAATCTATTTTAGGGCCTTTTAAGAATGTCATAACTTTTTGCAAACTGTTCTACACAGTCTTCCTGGACTACTGCAGATAAGTTACTTGATAGAGTCTTTCAGGATCCTGGTTTTATGGACTACCATGATTGCATACACCTATACCACATCCTTTTCTCTGGTCAATCTAAGGAACCCAAATAATAATTACAGCATTTGGGGTTAAAAAAGACAAGTGAGTGGACTCAAGCTTTTTTATATATTGGGGGAGGGGGGAGAACATCATTTAACTGACCATGTAAATATAACCAAACTGCCATTTTTCTTTTGTTTTCTTTTTTTTTTTTTTTTTTGGTCTCTTTAGGACTGCCCTCACATGGTATATGGAAGTTCCCAGGCTAGGGGTCTAATCAGAGCTGTAGCTGCCGGCCACAGCCACAGCCACAGCAAAAGCAACACCAGATCCGAGCCGCATCTGCGACCTACACCGCACACAGCTCACGGCAGCACTGGATCCTTACTTAACCCACTGAGTAAGGCCAGGGATCAAACCCATGTCTTCATGGATACTAGTAGGCTTCATTACTGCTGAGCCATGATAGGAACTCCTGACATTTTCAAATGTGGCAAAAAAAAATTTTTTTTCGTATTAGAAAAAGGAATAGTGTTCCAAGAGATGCTAATACAATGAAGAAAAAAAAAAAAAGGTTTCAATGAACAGACTAAGCTTGGGAAATACTGCATACTCTATTCTCCTCAAAGATACACATAGTGAACACTTCTGAGTTCTCTTACAGCAAGAAAACATCTTTAACTTAGCCTTTCTCAAATTAACTTAAGCAGAACACTTTTTAAACTTGCCTTACCTATTAAGATCCAGTTAACCATATTCCATAGAATATCAACATGGAATTCAAAATGAGAGACACGTAATAATCAAAATTCTGGCTACAGTATTTGTTAAATTTCTATTTTTAAATTTCTGAAGTGCATCTTTACCCTATAGTAAATATGAAAATATTCTATTGAAAACTGCCAGCCTATAGAAGTTTAAAAAGTCATATTATCAATTTAAATTATATAATTAATTTTTAAAATGTCAATATAGCAGCAACAGTAGCTTAATTAATACCAGTAGCTATTACTAGTATATCATACTAGTAGTACTAGTATGTCAGTATAATTGATATTAAATAAATAATAATGAACTTTATAACTATCCTATCGCTTTCTAAATTTTAATTTACTTATAACTGAATTCACATTTTAGTAGAA
>PVHT020004020.1:2295879-2300017 GCA_004024745.2 Catagonus wagneri
AATGTGAATCTTAAAAAAGGTTAAATGAGAGGCAGCAGGACTTGGAAGGGTAAAAAGAAAAAAAAAGGTTATGCTCTGTTTAAAACAAAGAAACTTTTAGGAGTTTCTGCTGTGGTGTAACAGGATCAGCAGCATCTCTGCAGGGCCAGGACGCAGGTTGGACTCCTACCCTAGCAGAGTGGGTTAAAGGATTTGGCGTTCCTGCAGCTTCAGCGTAGGTCACAACTGTGGCTTGGATCTGATTCCTGGCCTGAGGACTCCATATGCTGCAAGGTGGCCAAAACAGGAAAAAAGAAAAAAAAAAAACACAAAGAAACTTTTAATAGAAATTCAAATAAGAAAAAACTAATACTAATGGAGCTGATGACTGACTATGGCTGGCTGTATACCACTGGAAAGGGAAAAAAGAAAGGCAGTATACTCAAAGGGCCTCACTAAAAAGCTTTGCCTCCCTTAGTCAGTTAATCACAAAGTTCTGGTCCTCAAGCTCAAAATTTGTCAGCCCACCAAAAGTGGAATCACATCTTAAGGGTAGAATAATGTTAATTAATTAGAATGATGTATAATGCTAGAATGCCAACTTATTAACATACAAGGAGGAGTATAATTGTTAATGGCACTAGAAAAAAGTCTTTTCAAAAAAAAGCAAGACCATGGAGGTCCTGCTGTGGTACAGCGGGTTAAGGATCCAGCATTGCCACAGCTGTGGCACACGTCGCAACTGCAGCTCAGATTTTGATCCCTGGCCCAGAAACTTCCATATGCCGCCACAGGTGCAGCCAAAAAAAAAAAAAAAGGAAAAGGAAAAGAAAAAGCGAGCCCACTCTATGGTAGTCATGTTTTGTGCAGTGAGAACAGGGCCAGCAGGCTTGAAGTAGGTCCCCAGTCCTTGTCTCTTTGGAGAAAAAATTTAGCAAAGGGACTTAGACTAGCGAGGTAAGTAAAGTGTTTATTTGGAGAGAAGATATGAGTTCTCATTGTGGCTCAGCGGTAACGAACCTGACAAGTATCCGTGAAGATGTGGGTTTGATCCTTGGCCTTGCGGGTTAAGGATCTGGTGTTGCTTGTGAGCTGTGGTGTAGGCTGAAGACACAGCTTGGATCTGGTGTTCCTGTGGCTATGGCTATGGTGTAGTTCAGCAGCTGTAGCTCCATTGTGACCCCTGGCCTGAAAACTTCCCTATGCCACAGGCGCAGTCCTGAAAAAGAAAAAAAAGGAGAGAAGATCCATGCAGAGAAAGCAGGGACAGATTCAGAGAGACAGACACAGAGCCACAAGCTTTGGGGGTAGTTTAAATCACTTATTCAAGGGCAGTTCTTCCAGGTTTCCTATACCCAGTCATCCTGCTTTGTCTGGCCTTAAGTCCATATTTGGCCTGATTCCAGGTCCTGCCTGTGTGTGAACGCACTTTCAGCCAAGATAGATTCCAGTGCAAAGGTTTATGGGAAACTGACAGGATGTACTATGGTCTGGCACCCCCTCCCTTCTCTGATCCCCTGAGGAACCCTTCTGAGCATGTGCGGTTCAGGAGGTCTTCTAGACCTCAAGAATGAGAAATATGTGGTCTCTTTATCTTTTATCCAAGCAGGACTCAGCTTCTTCTTGCTCCTGCCATAATCTTCATAATGAAGTATTTGTCCACAGGGAACAGATTTCAGTTGCTCAGTCTAAGACCTAGCTAACTCTACTACCTCACGTAGACTTCTGTGAAAAACTATAGCCTTACCAGAAAATTCACTGGTGAGTATGGTACCAAAAAAAGGAGAATTAAAGAGAATTATTTCATGCTATCAAACTGAGTTGTGATGATTTTTGTACACCTATAATTGTAATAAAATTAAGCAAAAAAAAACCCAGAATTATTTCATAGCTTAAATAATTTTCAATCTTTTCTTGGTGCATTAGCATTCCAAGGAAGTGTCTCAGAAGCACTTTGTCGTTTGTTGTTATACAAGCTTGAAATCTATTTAAAATCTCTTTTGGAGGAAAAAAGTTCCACCATTAAAAAGTCAAACTACTGTTTTATTTAAAAGGTTCCTATCTCCTGAACAATGCTGAGGTGAACAAAATCAACATTTACCCTCTGATTTTCTTTATTTTGTGATTTCACTGTTGACCAAGCTTCTTTCCTGTTAACACACTTTTCGTGGAAAAGATAATACAATCAGTTAATAGTCTAGTCTTACAAGGCCAGAACCCATTCTCTCTTTCAAAAATCTTTGTGCATCTTTATTATGACCTGTTAAATACTGACTTTGTTTCATCCTCCGAAGTTAAATCTTAGTTCCAGTTTCTTAGGTAATATTTTAATATAATCTGATGTAGTAATAAGTGCTATATAAAATATTTTTCAAATGTTTCTGATCAGAATGGTTAAACTGAAATAATTTTTGGTACTTTTAAAAAAGTAAAGCTTGAAAGCTTGGCTAATTCAGAAAAACTCCATCCTTAAGGCTGTACTCAGCTGAGATGTTGTGCTCAATTGAATAGTGTTCAAAAGTCATGTCTACCCAGAACCTCAGAATGTGATCTTATTTGGAAATACAGTCTTTGCAGACATAATTCATTAAGATGAGGTCATAATGGATTGAGGTGGGCCCTAAATCCAATGACTGGTGTTCTTATAAGAGACACAAGTAAGAAGGCCATGTGAAGACTGAAGTTATGTGGCCGGAGTTACACTGCCAAAGCCAAAGAACACCAAGGATGGTTGGCAACCATCAGAAGCTAGAAGAGACAAGGAAGAATAATTCTTTCCTAGAGCATTCAGAGGGAAGAATATTTTGCTGACACCTTGATTTCATACTTCTAGCCTCCAGAAATGTGAGAGAATAAATTTTAGTTGTTTAAGCTACCCAGTTTGTGGTAATTTTGTCATGGCAGCCCTAAGTAATTACTACAGATGTTAATGCAAGCTGAACTGCTTCTTTTTAAAGAAGTATTTGTAGGACATCAGTGTTTTAAAAGACTTGAATTCAAGTGATCTGCTGTTACTAGGAGGGAATCAAGAACAGAAACTTTCCAGTTTTAAGTCTTACAGTCTTTCCACTATACCATATTCTCTTATCTATCCATCTATCCATCCGATTGTTACCATATGCTTACTTAAAATGTGCCAAGCACTGGGCAATGAACAAGATAACTACTATCCCTTCTTTCATGGTGACCTTAGTCTATTCTCATTCAACAGTTTGTGCAAGTCCTTCCATGTCAATGCACAGGGCCCCACATCAGGAATTTTTTTTTAAATGACTATATGTTGATTGCATGCAGAAGATATTAAGCAATATCCTATCAATGAATATTTAAATTATTTCCAATTTAAAAATATTATTACAAGTGTTCCCTTGTGGCACTCCTATAATAATATTTTTAAGGGTTAAGGATCTGGCACTATCATTGCAGTGGCTCAGGTTGCTGCTGTGGCACGGGTTTGATCCCTGGCTAGGAAACTTCCACAAGCTGTGGACATGGCCAAAAATAAATAAATACATAAATAAAATTTAAAAAAATACTATTATAAACATTGAGAGGAACATAATTGTACATATATCTACACTCCTATTTGCATATCTTATTTAAATGAAAATCTTAGCATACGAATATGTACATTTTATTCAGTGATATGTACTGCCACATTTCCCTCCATAACCCACTGAGCAAGACCAGGGATTGAACCTATCTCCTCATGATTACTAGTCAGATTCGTTAACTGCTGAGCAACAATGGAGACTCCCAAGTTTGCATTTAAAAACAAAACAAAACGAAAAAACAGGATTACCCCCACTTAAAGGAAATTCCCAAAGCAGAAACTTATCTGTTTTAAATGAACGCTAATTGCACAACCACTACTATGTGGCACTTAACTAGACTAGACACAGTCGATCAGAGATCAAGTTGCTACGTTGAAAATCTAGCTGGGGAAAGAAAAAGTATGAAATGCTAGGAAACAATTATTTTCTTTACTTCCACAATGCACCCTTCAAACTGTCACTGGAATTCCCTTGCATTACTCAGATAATTCAATAAACAAAAACAATGTTGATAGAATTCTAAATTTCTCAGAAGGACATCAAAGACCCACTTGCTGTATTTCTCATTATACACTTCATGCTTACACAACTATCAAAATGTCCAT
>PVHT020004020.1:2300117-2317056 GCA_004024745.2 Catagonus wagneri
TAACGATCCGGCGTTGCCGTGAGCTGTGGTGTAGGTTGCAGACGCGGCTCGGATCCTGCGTTGCTGTGGCTGCGGCGCAAGCCAGTGGCCACAGCTCCGATTAGACCCCTAGCCTGGGAACCTCCACATGCCGCGGGTGCGGCCATAAACCCGCGGCCATAAAATGACAAAAGGCAAAAAAAAAAAAAAAAAAAAAAAATGTCCATCAAATGCCCCCAAATGTCCTATTCATTTTCTAAATAAGCTCTGGAGATTTTTATCTTACTTCTTTTGCTAAAAGTACATAACTCTTCTCTCCCAATCTCTACCTCTTCATCTCGACCACTCACTCAAGATCTACCTCAAATATTATTTCTTCAAAGGAAGATTTCCTCAACTCATCCAGCAGAATTCTTTGTTTGTTTTGCTTTTTAGAATTGCACCTGCACATATGGAAATTCCCTGGCTAGGGGTCAAATCAGAGCTGCAGCTGCTGGCCTACGCCACAGCAATAGCAGCACCAGATCCGAGCCATGCCTGGATCCGCAACACGGAATCCTGAACCCAATGAGCGAGGCCAGGGATCAAACCCGCATCCTCATGGATACTACTTGGGTTCATTTCCACTGAGCCACAATGGGAACTCCACCCAGCAGAATTTTAAAGTGATTTCTTATCCAAATAACCATGACCCAAATAGTTGTACCTTGATGATAACATACATCTACATAAATAATCTATAGCTAAGCTGCTTGCAAAACAGTATCTCAATTGTTATTCTGTGTAATCACATTAAAAATCATATAGATGATGGATATTAGCATTCTAACACTTTATAACAGAAATAATGGAATTCAGTTGTGCCTGCTTAAACTAAAGTCATATGTATATATGGTTTCTGAAACCTAGAAAGGATTTTTGAAAAATATATGCGAATAAAATCTCCTAAAGTAAGACAGAGCTTTTTTTTTTTTTTTTGTCTTTTTTAGGGCCGCATCTAAGGCATACAGAAGTTCCCAGGCTAGGTGATGAATCGGAGCTACAGCTACCATCCTACACCACAGCCACAATGATGCTGGATCCAAGACGCGTCTGTGACCTACACCACAGCTCACAGCAACGCCAGATCCTTAATCTGCTTAGCAAGGCCAGGGATCGAAACTTCGTCCTCATAGATGCTAGTCAGATTCTCTTCCACTGAGCCACGAGGGGAACTCCAGATAGAGCTTATAATTGAATCATTTTCTTATTTAAACCAACAGTTATAGCCATTCCTGAAGTTCTTGACATAAATATGAAAAAGCTCATATTGCTAAGGAACATCAAAAGTCTGTCTTCTAGGTATGGACAATCATATTTGCAGATCTTATTATTAAAGACTAAAAGTATGACCAAAAGCCTTTGTTAACAACATAAAGGCAGTTCATTTCTTATCGAAACATGAAAGGCTTGCCTATCTCCAGTGATTGTTTTTTAGCTCTCTTAGACAAATAGTACATTAATTGTTAGCAGTGGGATTATTAATGTGATGGGAATTTTAAACAAAGAGTATTTCCTAAATCAGCTTATATAAGAAGTCATTTATCAATGTTCCCACTCAGGTCAAATAAAAGTTAAGCCAATGGAATGTCAGGTGATCTGGGTTTTAATTCTAATTCTTGACTACTTTGTAATGTGATCTTGGGTAAGCTGCTAATTTCTCTGGGTTTCAGATTCAACATCTGTAAAATGAGCAGGTTGGATTAGATGATCCCTAGGGTATGCTGCAGCTGAAAACTGGAAAATAAAAAAACACATCTTTTTTTTTTTTGTCTTTTTAGAACTGCAACCCATGGCATATGGAAATTCCCAGGGTAGGGGCTGAATTGGAGTTACAGCTGCCAGCCTACACCACAGCCACAGTAATGCAGGATCCAAGCCGCATCTTTGACCTATATATACCACAGCTCATGACAATGCCAGATCCTTAACCCCTGAGTGAGGCCAGGGATCGAAGCCACATCCTCAAGGATACTAGTTGGGGTCATTACCGCTGAGTCAAGATGGGAACTTCAGGAAGAAACACATCTTAAGTTCATTTTATTAATAGAGGAAATCAAACTATCAGCATCGACTGATAATTTCTTCTATTTATTTACAAAGCTGATAAATAATATCCTGAAACTGACCCTAAAATGCTTAGCTGTGTTTTCAGGTCAATAAATCTTGCACATTACATTTAACTATCAATTTCTTTTCATTTTACTGATGTATCTTTCATTTTCAGGTCTCAAAAGCTGCCGTAAAATTTCTTGTTTCTTGGCAATTCATGATATAATTCATCCCAGTCTGGTGTTTCATCAATTTAACAGTTCTAATTGCCTTATTATCTGCTCTGGTGCAGTAGTAAAGCCTTTGAACATTTCATTTACCTTACCAACAAGAAAATCCCATATATCTCGCCTTAAGGATATTACCTCTACCTCTTAGATGAGCAGAGCCATGAAGAACTTAAGCTCTCTGGAAAGCCAATATAATCTATCACTATTTAACTGTTTGTCAATGTTTATGCCTGTCTCAACTCACATTTAATGGGGCTTTTTATTGTTATTTTCCACTATAAAATTTTGAAGACACCTAAATGTCACTAATTCCTTTCTAAGTTTAGCATGTCTATTGCAATGCTACATACTTGGAGACACAATTACACAGAGCAAATACATGCATGGGCTTTGGGGGTGGGCAGACTAACTCCAAATCTTAGTGCTATTTATAGCATTGTGCTATTTTTATGGCCTTAAGCAAGGAATTTACCTCTCTAAGCCTGTTTTCCCATGTAAAATAGGAAGAATGACTACAACATTGTAGTGAATATAAAATAAGTACAAAGTTCCTGGTCTAATGCTGCACACATAACAAATATTCAGTAACCATTACTCATGTCCTTCCCGTATCAAGGGCTCCCAGTTGGCTGTGAATCTGCTTGTTGTTGAACTGGCCAGTTTGAAAACAGATTTTAGTCACCAGCTACTCCTACAGGAGTGTTTCTAAATGGCTGATTGTAATCCATGAGTGCTGAAATGTAGTCAGCTCTGTTTTAAGGGGAGAGAATAGAATGGAAATGGAAATATGAGAGTACATCGTAAGTGGTAAAAACAGAAATATTTCATTCAACTTTTGTTTCAATTTGTGTGTATGCATGTGTACTGATTGTGTCATGATGCAAAATAAAATCTATTTCCTACTGTATTGGATCAAAGAGGTTTGACATACATTGCTTTATAGAGAAGGCCAGTCACCTTTAGTTGGATCACTTCTCTTCCCTGTCCACCCTCCCCAGGAAAAGTACTGCTAAGACCAGCATTTCAGTTACATTCAGTCAAGAGACCCATGAGCACTATTCCTCTACAGATTATATATGTTTTTGAGGTTACCTACATTGTTAATAAGACCAAGAGGCAGAAATGATACCCTTAGAAATACTTTCCTTAACTACTCATCAAATTCACTTCTATATTTTTATTCTTTTGAAACACAATAGCAAGTAAAAGGCTCCCTGAGGGCCTTAAAAAAAAGATACTAAAAAAATTTACAACCAGTAAACCAGTTACCCAAATAAAAGAACATTAAAATCTATATTGTACTCCATAACCACAACCCCTTTAGTAAAATACACTAATATTTTGGGGAGAATATTTACTTCGTCTTTTAAAGCAGATCCAGATTAAATGGGAGCTGGGAGAGGGCTGTAAAGGAAGGCTTTCTCAAGAAAGTGATGTCAAAGTTAGGACTGATGGGTGAATAAGAATCAGCAGAGTAAAGAAAGGGGAAAGAGTATACAGCAGGAGAAGCAAGAAAGGGGGCAGCATTTCAGGTACCAAGAAGAGAACAAAAGACTAAAGTGAGAGAGGATATGCAAAGCTGATTTGAGAATTTAAGTAAGGCTGGTTAATTAGAGAAGAGCAGCAAAAAATAAAGCTAAACGAGAGTAAGGGCCCAGAACATAATCTTATAATGTCATACTAAAGAATCTGGATTTTTCTTTTTCTTTTTTTTTTTTTTTTATGGCCGCACCCCTGGCATATGGAGGTTCCCAGGCTAGGGGTCAAATTGGAGCTACAGCTGCCGGCCTACACTACAGCCACAGCAACGCCAGATCTGAGCCACACCACAGCTCACAGCAATGAGTGAGGCCAGAGACTGAACATGTGTCCTCATGGATAGTAGTCGGCTCCTTACTGCTGAGCCACGATGGGAACTCCCCCAGAGAACATTTGAGAGAAGGTAAGCTACACATCCATGTTTTTTTAAAAACTGATGTATAATTTACATATTATTATATTAGTTTTGGGTGTTCAACATTAATGATTCAATATCTGTATATACTGCAAAATGATCACAGTACCAGTCACTGTACATAGTTACAAAATTTTTTTTCCTATGACGAGAATTTCTACATCTGTCTTATTCACCAGTATATCCCATTCACTCAGATAGTATCTATCATATATTAGTGTCTCAATAGATTTCTGTTATATAAATAAAGACAAAACCAAAAATAAGACTGAGGAGGAACAAAGGCAGAAGGAAAGCAGAGAACCACAGTATCACTGTAGCCAAGGAAAGAAAATAGGATAGAAAGCTTTTCAAGGAGGGGGAAGTAATTCTGTCAGCTGGTTGCTAGTAAGTCAAGATAAAGACTGTTAGGTATTATGAATGACCCTTGTTTCACTGCTGATAAACTCTTGACAAGTTTAGCTCCTAGGGAAGTAAGATAAAGGTTTGACTGTTAATTCTTTAATATTTTAGTGACCTCAGTCAGCATGCTTGAATATTGTTGGGAATAAACTGGTAAAGAGATTAAAGAAGCAGAGAAGAGAAGAGACAAACAGAGCAAAGGAATGGGATTCAGTACATGGGTAGAATGTTGGCTTTCAATAAGAGGTTCAGATCTTTGATTCTAAGAAAAAGTAATAAGGAATGCAAGGATGCAGATGGGTGTAAATCTGTAGGTTTGATGGTGCTTGGGATACATATGAAGAGCGTATGATTTTGCCATTAACCAAGGAAGACTTCAAGAAAGAACTAATGATTAAAAAGAGACATAGGAGTCCCCATTGTGGCTCAACGGGTAAGTGATCCAATGTTGTCTCTGTGAGGATGCAGGTTCAACCCCTGGTCTTGCTTAGAGGCTTAAGGATCCTGCACTGCTGCAGCTGCACTCGGGCTTAATCCCTGGCCCAGGAATTTCCATATGCCACACTGAAGCCATTAAAAGAGAGAGAGAGAGAGAGAGACCTAAAAATTGAGGACTAGTAAGTATTCAGAGCTGTATGCTGGGAAAGGCTCTATTCTAGTCAGAGGAAACTGCATATTCAGAAAACAGCTGAGGAAAAATTTTAGATTAAACAGATACCTTTACCAAGCCCCAAAACAAACTAGAGTAGGGGAAGTAGCTTGAGCCTGTATCCTCAGGCTCCTGCTGATGCAGTTCAGGGAACACTTTTTACCCTGAGAGGTCACTCTACTTATCCCAATCAGAAGACTTTTTCTAACAATTAAGGATTAGAGCATGTGAAGAACTGTGAGCATTGATTCATCACCAGTCATTTAGCTATGAATTAACTACTAAGTAAGTTCAAGGTACCATCCTGGATTCTAGAGACTGCAAAGAGAACAAAGCATGTTTTGTCACTCTCAAGGAACTTAGTCCCTTCATGAGTAAAATAAGTGAAATGTTATCAGAGGCCCAGAGTCCAAAGCAAATATTTACTCCTCCTCTCTACCCCTTATTCCTCATCCTTCTGTTATCTTACGTCTCTTTCCTCTACCTCTCACCCATTCTTTACCGATCAGAGAAGTATAGAAAATTTTTAGTATTTACTCTCTTTGGTGAACACTGCTTCATATTTCTAAGCTCTTTAAACAAAAATCAGGTAATTTAAACATTTTATATCCTGAAGAAAAAAAAAACCTAAATTATCTTTCAAAAGGTCATTGAAATTTTTTTCCCCTATATGTCAACGGTCTCTAAGAAAATGAAGATATTTGAGGACTTAACTCTCAGTAAATACCCTCAAATGTTCACGTAATATATATTAATTTCACTGAAATACAATTCTGAAGCTGTGAATGTGGTATTCAAGAACAAGTTACCAAAATGGTAAATGCAGCTGACAACTGTCCAGAATCCAATCTCAATCTAGTTGTCCTGTTCTTTATTTTGTCTGTGTGATATAACTCTAGTAAATGAATTAACCACAAACAAAAATCTCCTTTGTTTCTTTGAGAAACAAAGAAAGTCAGTTGCTGTCGGTAGTGAAAATAGTAAGTAAAGGAATCTAAGGAAAGTATTGTTTTTGCAAATGCAGGGTATCTGAAAAGAGCTCAGAACACATCCTTCAACAAAATGTAAATTGTCTGTTGTATTTTCCTCCACTTCCATTGTCACTGTCTAGCAGCAACATGACAAACAACAGTCAGAAAATTAACTGATCTGAAATCTAGAATAATTACCAGAGTTCTCAGAGATTTGATAATCAGTTATGGAATTAAGGCATTTTATCACATCATTAGACTCAAAAGACTGGCTGGAGAAATAAATGCCAGAGTCAAAAGTTATTGCCTTACTAAAGGATAGCATGTAATGGTTAGAGGTATGGGCTTGTAGAACCTATTTTGCTGCTTATTAATCTGTGTGCCCTTTTGAAAGTCACTTAATTTCTGCGTTAGGCAGGTCCTTAGAGAAGCAGACACTAAGATGGGATTAAACTTGCAAGGATTTTAGCAGTGCAAATACCCATGAGAGAGAAAATGGGAAAGGTGCTGGAGAAGGGAGAGTCAGACCATAATGCGTGCCTGACTCTGAATGAATGAAAGACTGAGAAGGATTAGGAGGAAGCATCCTAGACTACCCAAGGTTTGGCAAGGCCACTGGGGAGTCCTCAGGCCAAAGTCGACTGTTACGGGAACCCCACATTTCCCAGGAAAAGGCCTGGAAGCAGCTCACGGGAAACGAGGCTTTGGGAAAAATACAGTGACAGATTTCACTGTCCAGTATCTGGAGCTCTTGATTAAGTAAGTCTTCAAGTTCCATTCTCATGGCCACCACAAACTCTTCTGAGAGTATTCAGATCTATAAACTTCTTATTATTGTCCTTCCTACCTCATGAGGTTGTGCCATGTATCAAGATAGGCAATGTTGCCAAAAAACCTGATGCACTGATGCCAAATCCAATCTCGGAGACAGAGTACTGGGCGAAGGAGAAAAGAACAGTTTTACTGCTTTGCCAGGCAAAGGGAGACACAGCATGCTCACGCCTTCAAAAACTGTGTGTCTCAACACAGGAGGATTTGGTAAGGCATTTTATAGCAAGGGTTCAAAGGCAGGATTGCTGATAAGGATCAGGATGTGTGCAGAGCCCTTTAATCTGGCTTCAGGGGGTCTCCTGATGAGCTTCTGTGGTCCTCAAGGTTATCAAACTGTGACCTTGGAGCTCAAAGATAGTTAGAGTGTATCTATGTCCAGGAGTCCCACAGGGTCCTGCTCAGTTTCAGCAGTAAGCGTATAATGGTGAAAAAAAGTGACATGGACTCTGCCCTTTAGCGGAAAGATCCAAAGAAATAAAGAGGCAATTAAATACTGGTATGGAATGTTATACTGTCACTCACCTACAAATCTATACTTCTTGGTATAACATACACAACTGTATCCTAAATTATTTTATCAAACATCTATCTCCTTGGTCCCCATATACCCTAGATGCCTCAGCCATCACAAACGTTTTACTGACTCCTGAATATAACACACAGATTCACAACTCCACACTTTTTTTATTTTTCGGTCTTTTTAGGGCCACACCTGCCGCATTTGGAGGTTCCCTGGCTAGGGGTCGAATCAGAGCTACAGCTGCCGGCCTGTACCACAGCCAAAGCAACACCAGATCAGAGCTGCCTCTGCTATCTATACCACACCTCACGGCAACACCAGATCCCTAACCCACTGAGCAAGGCCAGGTATTGAACCTAAGTCCTCATGGATGCTAGTCAGATTCATTTCCGCTGAGCCACGATGGAACTCCTCCACACTTTTATACATATAGCTCTATCTAGAATGTGACTTCAACTTGGCCTCAAGACTCTAGTCAAATGTCACTAGTGAAAAGCTTCTCTAACCCGAGAATAATGGTTCTCAACAAGGACAATTTTATCCCCTAAGTACCAGTGGAGCATTTGACAGTGTCTGGTGACAGTAAGTGTCAGGCATACTGCTAAACACTCTACAATACAAAAGATAGCCTTCCTCTAGTCCCCAACAAAGAATTATCCAGGCCAAATTGCCAAAATCATCAAGGTTCAAACACTCTCCTAGAGCAGTTTGTCATAACCTCATTTGGGTTCGTGAAGCATTCTGTCCTTAATAACATGACCTCTGTCTTCTTCTGATACCATGAGCTCCAAGAGTTATTCATCTTTCTACATCCAATGACTTCATGTAGTGTCATCAGTTTTATAAGTTAATCAAGGTAAAAGAAAAAAAGATATAGTCAGTGCACTGATGTTACTCAACAAGTGCTCTCTCCTGGCTCTACAATTTACTTGCTGTTTATCTTTGGGAAAACTATTTAAACTCAATTTCTTCATCTGTAAAATGGGGCAACTACTTCACATAAGAAATGTGAGGATTAAATCACATGCAAAATAAACCTTAGGTAATGTATGGCACATAATAAAAACTCAAAAATATCAGTTACTGTTATCATGCACTTTTTTTTTTCTTTTTAGGCATATAGAGGTTCCCAGGCTAGGGGTCTAATTGGAGCTGCAGCTGCCAGCCTATGCCACAGTCACAGCAACGCAGATCTGCGCCTCATCTGCGACCTACACCACAGCTCACAGCAATACCGGATCGTTAACACACTGAGCAAGGCCAGGGATCAAACCTACGTCCTCACGGATGCTAGTGAGATTTGTTTCCACTGAGCCAAGGGGGGAACTCCGCCATGCCCCTTTTCAAAAGCAATATATGACCGTCTTTTCCTTTTCAGCATTTTTCTCTTCATTCATTGGGTGTTAAGGCAATACGTCATATAATACTTATTTGTAATTCAAAATACTGTTCTTTCTACCAAAGCAAATTTAATTTAGGTCACAAGCAGTTTATTAAAGTGCAGTAACACTGTATTCTAAGTGAAATAGCATTAATTTTACAATTTTATACATGAAATAAGGAAAATTTTCATAATGAGTATAAACCTGAACATCTGATATTATGGGATGTTAAGCTAGGATATGTGTTATGTGTTAAACACTTACAAATGCTCATTCAACTAAAAATTGGTGATGGTGTGACAAGCTGATTTTGGCAAAAACTGAGTAACAAAGTTCTAGTGAACAGTGGTCAATATTTAGCATAGTGCCTTGCACACAGTACATGTTCAATAAATAGCTGTTTAAATTAATCCACTGAAGGAATCCTCAGTTTAGGAAAATTTATGACAGTCCAGATTTGCAATAGTATTAGTATCGGTCAGAGTGGTCCCACTTATCACCTCACATTTTCTCTTGCCAAAATTGTTCAAATGTGCTCATTGGAAAATATTTTCCCATGAAAAGAAAGACTGTACCTTTCAAGGGCTGTGGGAGCCACTTAAAACTACAAGAAAGATAAGCTTCTATATCCTTGCTGCTGGGGAAAGAATTGGTTGTTGAGGTCTTCAAATTTACTGGCTACATCTAATCCAATGGTGGTAAAAACTTGCATATGAGTAGTGAATTTTTTCTGTCCATTTGGTTCCCAACAGTGAATTCCAGCCGTTAGAAACATCTCGAACTTGCCACTCAAGACCTGTCCCAACATTTCTAATTTATGAAAGCAAAATTCCAGCCAAGTGGGACATTAAATTGGAGAATAGGTTTCAAAAACAACACAGAAAAAAGTGGGTTTACCTTATTTTATGTTTACAGAAAGTATCTATTCCAGAAGAAGGAAAGATTAATTGGTATAATATGCATTGACCTTATTAAAAACAACTATTCCTAGCAAAAAAGCAATACCCCAATAAAACCTTCAGTAATAAGCTTAACTCTTATGCCTAACCCTACTCTTCAGATATTAACTTGACAATCATAACAATAAATCCACAAACTGTAAAAAGTAAACTCCTAAAAACATTTCTTTTTTTCCCTTGGTTTAAATAGGCATGAGATATAACAGAAATGCATTTTGCGAATGTATCATTCATTCCTGTGGTCACAAAAAAAATGTACCATCCAGACCACAAATTAAATACTAGGCTTCTGTTTTTAGTCTTTAAAGTCTGAACTGATCCAAATCACATATATCATATAACATTATTCAATTCAGTCAAAATATTCTTCAACATTTTCTTATACAATCAGCTTCTTCACGAATTGTTTTGAAAACCAAGTCAAATCTCTATTAGCTTTGTATTTGTAATTACTGTGAAAACTGAAACAAAGCATCTAAAAAAGATTTACTAATCTCTTTTCTAAAGAAGTTCTAATAAAAGCAATGCATCTAAACAAAAATTAAAGTTACTATTCTAACTTATAGGGAGTCAGCATTAAAGTTTACTTACAACATTTTAAAGGAAATTACATTTTTAAAATCCATTCTCCTCAGACATAAATACATATAGACCAAATTTTTAAGAATTAGATTTATTTCTGAAAAATAACCTATTACTTATAATTCACAGACATACTACTACTGGAAATTTCCTGAAAAATATCTGGA
The DNA here is from genome assembly GCA_004024745.2 of Catagonus wagneri. NCBI lineage: Eukaryota > Metazoa > Chordata > Mammalia > Artiodactyla > Tayassuidae > Catagonus > Catagonus wagneri. The sequence goes on from PVHT020004020.1 coordinate 2,310,835, forward strand.
CTTACCATGCTAAAAAAAATTTTTTTAGAATGGGGTTCCCACTGTGGCTCAGCAGGTTAGGAACCTGACAAAGTGTCCGTGAGGATGCGGGTTCGAACCCTGGCCTTGGTCGGTGGTTTAAGGATCTGGCATTGCTACAAGCTGCAGCATAGGTCACAGATGTAGCTCGAATCCAGTGCTACTGTGGCTGTGGCATAAGGCTGCAGCTCCAATTGGACCCCTAGCCTGGGAACTTCCGTATCTGTAGATGCGTCCGTAAAAAGAAAAAAAAAAATCTTAGAATGATCACTTTCACCATATATAATATTCTCTTTATCGGCGAAAAATGTATCAGCATTTATTCCTCCCATATAACTTCTATAAAAACTTTTTGATTACAGTAGTCAAAAAATAAAATTATTTCTTATTACAATAAGAATTCTTAAAGACTACATGGAATCTAAGCTTTCAGAGCAGTTAGCATGTCTCAAAAGTACTTTGGAAAATGACTGAGCTGTAAGAATCACATATAGCAAGTGGCTATTACAGTTCAGTAATGTATCCAAAGCTTAGAAAACGAATATAAAAGTGTTAATCTTTCTTTAAAAGGCTAATGTCTATTAACAGCTAAAAACAGGACACAGCAGGGGGTTAATACATTGTTGTCTGAATCACTTTCATCAGTTTAAGTACCTATTAGTCCTTATTAGCAATGTGCTAGCAAGGTGCTATTGGTCTTTTAAAGTCTATTCTGCTTATTCTTACTCTATTTGCCCAGAGAGATCCTTCAGCTGTAATATTTGAAACAAAGTTTAGATTTGTATTTTTCTTTAGATTTTTGAATTTATGATTTGTATTTGGAAAATGTTTTCTTTTAGAACTCTGTTCAAAAGTAATTTAAATTGCTCGACGTATTGGTACGCCAAATCTATTGTTATAATTTTCAACAATATGAAAGTACTCTCCAAAATTTCTCTTAAGGGGAGAAATCAAAATGAATCTTCTCAGAAACCTAAGAAGTTTACGTGCTCTCCTAAATAAGAACACTAATGAAGTACTGAATACAAAAGGAATGTTCACAAAGTAAAAGCGGCTTTATTAAACTAAATTAGTTCTACCATAACAAATTTATTGTGTAAAAACTAAAATTCTTTGGACAGAACAAATTTATTGTGTAAAAACTAAAATTCAATAATAAAATTGAAAAAAAAACTCATGGTCAAAGTTTATTGAACATAGTTTCAAAGACCAAACTTTGAATAAAATCTAACTTAAAATATTTTTTGTAACAGCTTAGAACAGAAAGTCATTTTGAAGAATTCACATTTGTGCCAAGACACAGTATAGTAATTTTAGAACATTTCCAAGTTCTAGCTTTACCAGTAATTAACTGGATAATCTGGAGTAAATTATCTCCCTCTCTTGTCTGTTTTGTTGGGGGATGGGGTGGTGGTGGCGGCAGTGGGAAACTGGGAGATAGTGAATCTCCAATAGGGTAAAGAGGGTACTTTCTTAAGCTCTACAATTTAGAGTTTTCAAAAAGAAAACATTTTCTCCTTTTAGTTACTACAGTCAGAAGTGAAATTAATTTAAATTGCTTAGTATATCTACCTATATGCTCATCTTTTTTTTTTTTTTTTGCTTTTTTTAGGGGCGCACCCACAGCACATGGAGGTTCCCAGGCTAGGGGTCCAATTGGAGTTGTAGCAGCCAGCCTACGCCACAGACACAGCCACACCAGACCCGAGCCGCATCTGCGAACTACACCACAACTCATGGCAATGCCGGATTGTTAACCCACTGATGCTCATCTGTTTTTCTCCTGTCATTTTCAACAACGTGGAAACTACTTTCGTAAGAAAAACCAAACATAATCCACTTACGTTGCTGAAGGGGTTCGGAAGTCGCCTTAGGTTCAGCCATAATAAGAAGGCTTATTGGTTTGAGTTACTATTGAAATTAAATTGGCTATCTTTGAAAGAAAAAAATTTTTTGGAGAGAGTTCCTATCCTAAATAATTGCCTTACTGAAAGATAAGGTTAAGTGGATACAAAGAAGCATAATGGCTAGCCTTAGGGACTCCTTTAAATTCCCCCTTTCTTAAAATCCAGAGTCAAATGAACCACCTTCTGGCACATATACTTATTTTATGTCTAAGAACTGCAGTCCCAGAAGTTGCAGACATCTTTTCTGAAAAAGGCCAAAAGCTTACTAAGCTTGTTTTGTTTTCTGAGAACTTGGCTTGGTAATCACTAGGTTGAAGACTCCAAAATGTGGCTGAACAGAAATGTGAGCTGAAATCCATTTACAACTAGGGATCTATCAAACCGCTGTCAATATTCAGAGGAATTACAACCTAGAATTAGAATGGCCATTATGAGGAACATTCCAATTGGATAAATCAAACAAAAAGTGCACTTAACCTATGGACTGTGAAAAAAAAATTTACAAATGATGCAACCAACATGAAGCAACATGGACGGACCGAGAGATTATCATACTAAGTGAAGTAAGTCAGACAGAGAACCTTATATACATGTTATCATTTATACGTGAAATCGAAAAAAAAAATACAAATGAACTTATTTACAAAAAGAATCAAGCTCAAAGACATAGAAAACAAATTCATGGTTACCAAAGAGGAAAGGGGCAGGGGAGGGATAAATTAGGCATATGAGATATACACTACTATAAATAAAATAAAACAAGGACTGTGTGATAGCCCAGAGAACTATATTCAATACCTTATAATAACCTATTAACCAATAACGAAAAAGAATCTGAAAAAGAATATGTGTGTGTGTGTGTGTGTGTGTATAAAACTGTATACCAGGAACTAATAAAGCATTGCAAATCAATGCAAATCATTCATTGCAAACCCACAGTTCAATAAAAAATAAAAATAAAAGTATACTTAAAAGGGCTTCCAAATCAAACAGAATAGGATATCTATTTTAATTGCTATGAAGGAGGCTCCAAGAGACTTTAAAATTCCCAAGTAGCTTCACTGAAAGATCTGCTGTAAAAGGCTTACGAAAAACTGAAAACATGAGTACCTGAAATAGGACACTGAGACCAAGGTGATTCCTACTACTCCCCGGTCACCCTTCTTTTCCTGAGTACTCATGTTTCATTAGTTCTCTATCTGAATTGCCTTTCTAGTCTGAAGAGAATATTAAACAATTACCTTTTAAAATAAGACCACCCAAGACTACAGGTGATCCACTTTAGATATCTTTCACTTTTAGGCCAAAGGCCAAATTAAGAACCACAGTTAAAAAGAAGTGGAATTTCTTGGAGTTTGCGCTGTGATGCAATGGGATTGACAGTGTCTGTGCAGCATCAGGTACATGGGTTCGATCCCTGGCCTGGCATGGTGGGTTAAGGATCCAGCGTTGCCAGACATGTGGCACAGATAGCAGCTCCAGCTCGGATTCAATCACTGGTCTGGAAACTTCCATATGCTGGAGGCCAAAAAAAAAAAAAAAGAGAGAAAAAAAGAAAGAATTTTTTAAAGCAGAGAGGATCCACAATAGTTTCTGTAGATGGATGATTTCCTGAAGTTACTGGATAAATAAGATGTGCAGAAAATAAGATGGGAGGTCCCTGGTCTGAATGAACTTGTGACCACAGCTGACATTCAGAGCCTAACAGAAATCTTTTTATGCCTTCTCCCCTACATTAAAATAAAACTATGTACCCAGAGAGAAAGAAGCAATTAATAATAATATAGTTGGACAGGAGGATCAACCTATGATGTCATTTGAGTTACAACCCAATTCTCCTAAGGACAAATTTTTCTAAAACTGGAAATGCAGCTCTAGAGGCCCATTCAAATTTGTCCCATCCCCAAACCTCCCCTATTAACTAAAAAGGCTTGCAACCTCTCTGAGAACTCTTGCGTAGACCATCCTCAATTCCTAAGAATGAAGGAAAAAAATGAAAAAAGAGGCTTTTCCATTTTCCAACTGCTATAGAAACACCCTCGCCCAAAAGCTATTTCAAGGACAAATACAAATCATTAACTGTCTTCTCCAATAATATTAGTTAAAAAAAAAAAAGAGGAGTTCCCTCGGTTGCACATCGGAAACAAATCCAACTAGGAACCATGAGGTTTTGAGTTCGATCCCTGGCCTCGCTCAGTGGGTTAAGGATCCTGTGTTGCTGTGGCTGTGGCGTAGGCTGGCAGCTACAACTCCAATTAGACCCCTAGCCTGGGAACCTCTATATGCTATGGGTGTGGCCCTAAAAAGACAAAAAAAAAAAAAGCTTGAGTGATCTGAGCAGATAAACTTAACTTATTCCAAGTATTATTTATGACTAGTGAGTTTTGTATTGTTATATCTGATTTATGGCAAAAAATTTTTTTCATAAGATCTCTGTGTCTATGTTCATTGTATGTCTATCCATGTAAATTATAAACAGTACTTTTTTTTTTAAACCTTAGAACTGTACTGCCAAAATTCACTTGTAAAATGAATTTACATTTAACTGGCTTAAAAATCAAACATGCATAAATTAAGCATTTCTAAATCTCAGAAAGATATTAGAAACCAACCCAAATGCTTTTTCAACTACCTGTGATTTATGATAATTCTGGCAAATAAGAGCTAGTTTAAGTTCACTGGTTTATTAACACAGAAAAGTTTTTAGGGTTATTAGCATGAGGTATAATACTTTTAATTCTACCTAGGTTTACTTAAAGTCAAATAAATTCCTATCTGTTACAAAATTTGTCAGCCATAAAAATAACTTAGGATGATGACTGACATTATCTAGACTCTGACAAAGTTTCTGTAGGTAATCTAAACATGATTGTTAAGAATGAATTAAATGTAAATGAGGTAAGAGATTAAGGTGAACTTTTTGGCAGTAATTTTTTTTATGATTAAGTTTCCCAAATCTCTTTGGTAACTTAACCCTCTTCAGTTTTGCTAAATTAAGTTAAATAATGGTTAAGTTAAATTCAATGAATATCCAGATCATTTTCAAATAACATAAAACACAGAAAAACTAATTACTAAACACAGGTTTATGTACTTCTCAATTTCTATTATAAACTAAAGAAAAAAGTTAAGTGTGACAGCAAACATGTTTCTGCAACAAGACTTTTATTTTTTTTTTTTTGTTTTGGCAGTGCCTGCAGCATGTGGAAATTCCCGGGTCAGAGACAACCCAAGCCACCGCAGGGACGCCTAATCCTTAACCCACTGTGACACAACGGAACTCCAAGAAAGTAAAAGTGCACATGCTTCTAGAAACTATGAAATGTATTCACAAATCTGACAACCTAATTAATACTGGTGTAATAGTCAGTTCATAATTGCTTAATTCTTAGTTCTCACCAGAAATTAATGTCCATAAGGATCAACAATTCTAGTTAATGTTAATGTATGTAATTAAGCCTAATGGAACTAATAGGAGAAACAACCCTGTATACAAGAAAAGTAACGCTTTTGCTTAAAAAAAGGTGAGGGGAGAGGAAGGGAGTATTAACTTGTGTGGTCAAAGGGCTAAAATAATGAATTTTATTATAAGGGTTATGAAATTTAGCTCAAATATCAATAGTGTACTTATGTAAAACTAGAACTTAATTTTTTTCATTTGTTAAAAGGACAAAGTTTCACTGAACTATTGGTCAGCTTCTGATAAAAGACTACAAAAGATTTTTTTCCTTTTAAGTAATATGCCTAAAAAGCAAATATTCTGTATTTTTAAATTTTGTCTTTATCAGGTCTTTGATAACTTAAGAAAACTGAGTTCTATTAATATTAAAAGAGCCAAATTTTGCTTACAACTGTTTTCTATTTGCTTTTGAAATTTTTCACTGTCACTTCAGTCAAACAGATAATTACTCAAGAACAACAAAAACAATCCAAATGAAAATGAGGAAAAGACCTAAACAGACATTTCTCCAAAGAAGACATACAGATGGCCAACAGGCACATAAAAAGATGCTCAATATCGCTAATTATTAGAGAAATGCAAGTTAAAACCATAAGGTACCACCTCACACTAGTCAGAATGGCCATGATCAAAAAATCTATAATTAACAAATACTGGAGAGGGTGTGGAGAAAAGGGAATCCTCCTACACTGTTGGGGGGAGAGTAAACTGGTGCAGCCACTATGAAAAACAGTATGGAAATTCCTCAAAAAAACTAAAAATAGAGTTACCATATGATCTAGTAATCCCATTCCCGGGCATATATCCAGGGAAAACTGTAATTCAAAAAGATACATG
>PVHT020004020.1:2318056-2365618 GCA_004024745.2 Catagonus wagneri
TATAATTAACAAATACTGGAGAGGGTGTGGAGAAAAGGGAATCCTCCTACACTGTTGGGGGGAGAGTAAACTGGTGCAGCCACTATGAAAAACAGTATGGAAATTCCTCAAAAAAACTAAAAATAGAGTTACCATATGATCTAGTAATCCCATTCCCGGGCATATATCCAGGGAAAACTGTAATTCAAAAAGATACATGCAACCCTATGTTCACAGCAGCACTATTCACAATAGCCAAGACATAGAAATAACCTAAACGTCCACTGACAGAGGAACAGATAAAGATGTGGTACAAGGAGTTTCTGTTGTGGCGCAGTGGAAACGAATCCAACTAGGAACCATGAGGTTGCAGGTTCGATCCCTGGCCTCGCTCAGTGGGTTAAGGGTCCCGCAACGCATGATATGTGCCTTGGTATAACGTTATCAGTCATAATTCTAGTTGTTATCCTAAAATGTTGTATGTCACAGAAATAACCAAATTTCCTTGTCAAAACCATTATACTGAACTCTTAACAAATCTTTAATAACCTACATTTAAATCTCTTATCATTTAGTTGTTTTACTCTGATGCTTTACAAAAATGTTCCTACAAAAAAGCTTCATCTTCAAGGAAATTCAGAGGATAGATCCTGACAAGTATTCTAGAATGCAGGTTTTTGTTTGTTTGTTTATTTAAGGCCATACTCATGGCATATGGAAGTTCCCGGGCTAGGGGTCCATTCGGAGCTGCAGCTGCTGGCCTACGCGATAGCAACAGCAACACAAGTTCCAAGCCACATCTGCATCGTACACCACAGCTCACAGCAACGCCAGATTCTTAACCCACTAACCAGGGCCAAGGACTGAACTCACAACCTCATGGATACTAGTCAGGTTCATTACCGCTGAGCCACAACAGAAACTCCTCTAGAATGCAGGTTTTGATAATTTTAGGATCATAAAACTGAACCGGGTAAAAATTTCTAAACTTTAATGGAAAACTGATAGATTCAAAAGCTGCTAACCCAAAGTGAAGAGCAACGAGAATTAATTACAGGAGACTAAATGAACTAATGAGGATGATCATAATTTTAAAGACTTCTCATGCTGGTTCTCTAATATTTTGTTTTCTAGATATAAGGAAACATTTCCTCTTAGGCTCACTATGATTTATAACAGTCTGGTAAACATCACCTCTGTAAACTGATTTCAAACATTTATCTCTTTCTCCCTATCTGACCCTTGTGGAATTTGCAAACTCTTAGTGAATATTCTCATGTTCATGGCAACATGGTTATCTGCATAAATTCAAAAGGAATCTGTTCTCCTTAAAACAGGATGGAACTGGAAACACTGGTTGCACTGTCAAGGCTCTGCCTGCAAAGTCATATTTGAGAACGTCCATAGACTCAGATATGACCAAAAAGCTTTAAGGAACTAAGACTGACTTAGAGCCAATAAAGCTCGCTGGGAAAACAGCCTGGTACTCTGCTCACAGGATTCCCAGTAGCCTTACCAGATGAGTAACGAAGGTTCCTCACAGGTACAGGAACCTCAGGATATTTGGGGGACCTCATGAAAGTAGGAATTCACCCAAATCTATAGGTATTACAGGAGTGTCTTGTGGCAAGCTCCTGGCATTGAGAGGTATTTAAAAGTTCAATCTGAGACCCCTTTTGAAAAAGTTCCAGCAAAGCAGTTTTAAAAGAGCCTATATGATCAATTGCTATTCTTGCTGCACTTACGTAAACAACCAGGCCAATTTTATCAAATCTAGGCTTTATTTTGCAAACAAAAGTAGTCTTACTTTGGCTACCTTTTTGGAGCTGATTTTACAGGAAAAAATTATGTTTTATTAAATATACTTTTGTGGATATTAGATTCTAGTACTATCCACTGTGTTTTAAGGTTTTGTTTTCTACCTGTAAACTGAACTGAATCCTGAAATCTTCTAATTTCCTCCAATACTTGTCTATAATTCTCCAAACTAATGTTTATAATTTTTATCCTAACAAGGAGTCAAGGAGAACTGAAACAGTCATTTTTCCAAAGCCATGCAAGCTAGTTAGAAAACATGAAACAAACTTCAGCACAAATCATAACAGTTCATGTATGGACACTCTTTGTGCCTACTGCCACGTGGCTCTTCAAAATGATCACTGGAGACATACAAATGGCAAACCTGGAAAATCTATCACATTGTTACTGCTTGCCCTTACTCCATATGAAAATGCTTAAAGGCAGACATCTAGAAATTTTTTCAACTGGCTGCCTTCAGAATTCAGAAACTGGGATTATAGTTGCTCTGATTATTAACTATTATGTTTCTTTTATTTCCATAGAAATGCCTCTTATTAAATATCTATTTAACTGTACCAAAGGCCTAACTTGGGAGGCCCACTTGCATCATTATCTCTGGAAATGAGACACAGCTGTTTAACTGAAGTGACTTATTCTCAGGACTAGACTGATTCAGTGAGATGAAGTAACCTACTAACTCAACTTCCAGGCTGTGAAACATCTTGAGGAAATTTCAAAGGGGGGACTAAAGAAGTTCAGGATGAGCCTCCCCCCAAAATGTGCCACCTTGGCACATGAATTATTTTGAGCTAAAAGGCAATAGAGAACCTGAAGGTTCAAGAGAAACTTCTGCCCCTCCTTTAACAACCAGAAGAATTTAAATTGAGAGTCTTTTCCAGAATAAGAATTATAAGCAGAAATAAAGTTTATCTGAGTGGCACATCCGTATGGCACGGACAACATCTAATAACCAAATATGTGCTCTTCTTCTGACTGTCCTGTGAACTGGCCTCCTCTGCTGTGAAGCTCCAGGCCCCTTTCCAGTTCCTTATGACAGGAGATCATATATGTCTCATTTTACCCTTTTGTCTTTTAAACTCTCAGGGATGTGGGGTTTCTATACATACAAAGTTAAATTTGTCTTGTTAATTTGTTTCATGTCAATTTGATTATTAGATCAGCTGAAAGAACCTTTGAAGGGTAAAGGAAAACTTTTTGTCCCTAACACAGTTTAATTCTTTCCAAAGCAAAAGAATGTTAAACCATATGTTAACAAAATTCTGTATTAAATCATTAGTGAAACTATAAACAGACAAAACTCTCTGGAGGGCAACCTGTCAGTATCTCTCAAAATTTAAAATACATAAGCCACTTGAGCCAGTGAATGGTAGCAGAATATGCCACCCCAAAATAGGTCATTTAGATGATTTTGAGCTGAAAGCAACTGAGAAAAAGCAGATATAAGAAAAATCATCTCCCTGCCCCCATTTACCTAAAAGCTGGAAATAAATCTATAAAAGTGCCTCCTCTCCCCTCTCTACCACAAAAGTTAATCACCAATTAATCGTTCCAGACCCGTATCAGCCCAGAGAGGCACCAGAGGAATCTATGTAACAAACTTTACTGATTAGCCCTTATCCAGTAGTTCCCCCACAAATATTTACTTACCTTCTTATAATCTTCCAGAAACCCAAAGTCTGTTTCTTTTGTATTATCCCTTCTCTACAAATATATTGTACTTTTGTAAGATGCTATGTATAAGGCCAAGTTCTAACCACCCTTTGGAGTTACTCACTACTGAATATTCCTGTGTCTTTGTGTTAATAAACTGTTTGTTTTTCTCCTGTTAATCTGTCTTTTGTCAGTATAACTCACAAGGTCCCAGCCAGAGTATTTAGGAGGGTAGAGAATAAAGTTTCCGTTCCCCTACAACAGTTCTATTTATAGGAATTTATTCTACAGATATACTTGCACATTTATAAAACTACACAAAAATGAAAAAATTCACTGAGGTATTTTCCAAAACAATAAAATACTGAAAACAATATAGAATTTCATCAACAGAAAACTGGGTTTTTAAAAAATGTGGTAAGGTTCCCTTTAAAAGGAATTAAGCCTGCTCTATATATTCTAATATAAAAGAACAAAAAAATGCAACGGCAACATGTAAAAAGAGTACCTACAGAGCACATTATCATTTTGTTTTTGATTTTGCTTTTGAGGGCCGCATCTATGGCATATGGAAGTTCCCAGGCTAGGGGCTGAATCTGCGCTACAGCTGCTAGCCACAGCCACAATGCGGGATCCGAGCCATGGCTGTGATCTACACCACAGCTCATGGCAATGCCGGATCCCCAACCCACTGAGCAAAGCCAGGGATCGAACCTCCATCTTCGTGGATACTAACCAGGTTTGCACCTGCTGAGCCACAACAGGAACTCCCTGTTTTTGTCTTTAAAGACATTAATTTAAATGCACAGGATACCTCTAGAAGGACACACACACACACACACACACACACACACAAACAAGGAGTAATGGTGTTGGCTCTGAGGTGGAAACTGGGTGGATAGTATATAGGGGTGGCGGATTTATGTTTCACTGTCTGTCTTTTTATACCTTTGGAATTTTGTGCCATGTTTATATTGAAAACTGTTCAAAAAACTGCTTAAAGAGAGATGAAGAATAAGATAGTTTCTTTTCTTAAGGAACTTAAAATGTCATAGAGAGTAAATTCATTCATTTTACAGTATTTACCAAAAGTCTTTTCTTTGTGCCCGAAAGGGATATACCCCTAATTTCAAGGAGTTTAGGTCCTAGAGGAGATTAACGTACAATATTATGGTGGATAGAGAAAGACAGTCTAGTCCAAGTAAAGCAATAATCAGAGAGCAGATTTCTGACCACCTCAATTTTCACATCACTATCCAGAAATAAGTGAAAACAGTTTAAGTTCCCCTAAAATAGATTAGCAGCAGCAAAAAGAAAGGTGATATATATAAGCAGAAGTTACTAGAAGCAAGAACATTGAGGCACATTAATGGCTGACAACATTATAAGAAAAAATTTAAAGTAAACATGAAACCAAGTTATTACAATTCAAGCATTCTCCAATTATAGACTCAGTTATACTATGAAGATGCTAATTATAATCAAATTTTTAGGGATCTCAGAAGGCATGTTTCCACAGGAAAAATTCTATACATGTACTTGGTGTAAGCTTCATAAAGTGTGCCACAAAAGCCTATTTAATGCTATTGAGTATGTGCATGAAAGACTTTCTACATGGTATTATGTATGTATAACTTTGCTTCTAGTAAGGAAAAAAAAATTCAGAATAGATGCCAAGAATGCTTCCTAATTACTGCAGTCCTTGCAATAGAAGTGGTGACTCTTCTGCTTCCAAGAGGTAGCATAAGGGATTGGAACAGAGAAGCAAGGACAAATGGCTGTGATTATGGCAAGACAGGTTTATCTGTCCTTTCCTTCTCCTCCTCTTTCTCTCCTCTACACCCCCACACCCTTTAATCAAAGAAGAGCACTAAATAGGATAAGAATGGAGAGGTGAGAGGGAGGGTTAAAGAAAGACAGCATTCTTTCCGACTTCTGATACAGAGGATCAGACCCCAGCAAGACAATGAAATGGAGGGGAACAAAGGGGTAAAGGGGTAAGAACTCAGCCTAAAGCTACAGAATTTACAAAAAAAAAAAAAAAAAAAAGAGAGAGAGAGATAGAGAGACAGAAGGGAAGGAAGGAAATCCCTAACCAGTTCAATAAAGCAAATCACTCCCTACATTCATTATACACAGCTACACCTAAATTAGCGATTAAAGGACCAATTATTCTACAGCAAGAAACACGGTTTCAATTCAAGGGATTTAAACTCTACAGGGATTTTCTGGCTTATGTAACCAAAATCTAGCAGAATTTTGGGTATGGTGTGAGGGAGTGCTCTAACTTCACTGATAAACATGTGGCTGTCTACCTTTCCCATCACCATTTGCTGAAGAAACTGTCTCTTCTCCACTGAATAAATCTCAAGAATAGTAACATGCACAAAAAGCAGGCTACAGAAAGATTCCTACAGTATGACATTATTTACAATTCTTAAAGTTTTAATTAATCTATATATTTTGATAGGTAATACATGATTCAAAACTTAAGAATTTCCTCCCATCCCTATCCTCTAGTTATATCCCTTCTCTCCCAGGGATAATCAACACGACAAGTTCCTGTGCATCCTTCCAGACATACATTATGTCAAATAAAGTTGTTAAGTGTGCACAACAATAATATGGTTTATGTACATCCACACATAAATTAAAAGTTTAAAGACGTGTAGAAACGATAAAGACCAAACTCAGAATAACAATTACTTACAGGCAAAGAAGAAAAGGAACAGATTCAGAAAGGGACACTTCAAATGTACCTGTACTGCTTCATTTCAGGTTTATTACGTTTTCTCTACTTTTTTTAAATATATGAAATAATTATTTTTCTTGATAAAATAAAACATAGATGAAGAAGATGAGATTTGAGAAAATAATTAGTTTGGTGTCAGATGGAGTTTGGAACCAGAGGATACTAAAATAAGGACATAAATCTAATACTTCAAAATGAGTCTAAAGCTCAGGAGAAAGCTGGAGATTGGGGATTTACAGAAAGAAATATATGAAGCTCTAAGAATAAATGTTTAGATATGTGTACACTGCATAACTTAACAGAATACAAATTCCTTAAGGACTGAGCCCAAAACTTTGCTGTATTAAGTTTCCCTACAATATACCTACTGTCCATAATGAGATCTTGGAAGCTAGTCGGGTTCATTACCACTGAGTCATAAAGGAAACTCCCATAATGAGATCTTAATTTATCTACATCCCTCCTATTTTTCCTAAGTTTCAAAAAAGCATTCTGGAATGAGTGAGCCTGTATTTATAAGTAACTTAACAATAGGCAGTTATACCACACACACACACACACACACACACACACACATCTATTACATTAGAATCAAAGGGAGACAGTATTCTGGTTATTTCCAGGTAAACCATAAAACCACTTTTGACCGAACTTATTAATAATTAAAATTTTTCTACAACTGACTAGTTTCCTTTCTAGTTAAAAAACGCTATGAAGTTGTTAACTTTTAAAGAAACCCCTGATATAAATGTATTTTCTTATCTTCTATTTCTCTAATACCATCCTGACAAAAGTATTTTTTATGCATCTTTTCTCTTTTTTTTAAATTAATTTTTTATTATTTATTTATTTATTGTTTTTTAGGGCTGCACCCACGGCACATGGAGGTTCCCAGGCTAGGGGTCCAATCAGAGCTGTAGCTGCCAGCCTACACCACAGCCACAGCAACATCAGATCCAAGCCACGTCTGCGACCTACACCACAGCTCACGACAACACCAGATCCCTAACCCACTGAGCAAGGCCAGGGATCAAACCTCATGGTTTGACCTGCAACCTCATGGTTACTACTCGGATTCATTTCCACTGTCCCTCTCTTCTTTCAAAGTTTCTCACTTTCGGTTGTAAAGCAAATTTCAATTATATGAGGAAGAACAGACTCCTGAGCTGTTCCCCTTCATTTAATTGACCTCTTCTCTGGTTTTCTTCATTCCTTGACTCAACTGGCAGATATGTATTAAATGCCTATTTTGTTATAACCAATGTTTTATACACCGTCCCTCTAGTCCCTAAAAAAATGAGAACTGCTTGGACTTAAGGAAATCTTTGTAAATCTTACATAATGCAGAGTCCTTAGAATATAACATCCTAGATTTAAGATCAAAATTACTGTACTAGTAACCTTAGATGAATTACACTTCAGTGGATTTATACGTCTTCAAGTTTCAAAGAGTATGTATCTAAAGTAATTAGAAGTATGTCCCTTCATCACTGTTCAGAAGCTTAGGATCATTTAGTGAAAAAGTAGATGCCTACTTGTTTATAAGGCAAATAAACCCTGAGTTTGAGCTTATGTATATATATATATATATAAGGCTCCCTAAGATAGTTCTTTAGCACAGGTGAAAGGATCTCAATAAAAAGGGAACATGATTAAAGCAAAACACTAAGAAGGTTTGAAAATAACTACAATCCAGCATTAGAACTGGAGGGATGGAAGTTCCTGCTGTGGCTCATGATAATGAACCCAACTAGTATCCATGAGGATGTGGGTTTGATACCTGGCCTCACTCAGTGGGTTAATGATCCGTCGTTGTGGTGAGCTGTGGTGTGGGCAACAGACGCGGCTTGGATCTGGCATTGCTGTGGCCATGGTGCAGTCTGGCAGCTGCAGCTCTGATTCAAACCCTAGCCTGGGAACTCCATATGCCATGGGTGTGGCCCTAAAAACGGAAACTCATTTCACTACTCTTCCCCATGATAAATATTATGGAATTGCAATAAGAGTGAAACTAGCCTTGACACACTGTGTTAATGATATTGATACAGTAATTTTTAAGGTATTAAAAAGACAAGGTCATTGATATATACACATTTTTTTGCTGGGGCTTCAAAGCAGGGAATCAGTGCCTTAGCAGTTTAAAGAAAAATGGTGATTACAAAGTCCTTATCCAAAACACAAGCTTTATGTTCCTCCCTTCTTCCTCCACAGACAATTAGTGAAAATGACGAACAACTAAACGAAAGTTTTTATCACAATTTAAAAGAAAGCAAGTTCCAGCATCTCTCCTAGAGACTACAGTTTATATACCTACAGAATGATGATAATGATAGCAGTTAATATATACTGAACACATACTGATGTATACTGAACACACATTTCAGACATTTGAGCTGTTTCACATGATTACCTTAAAATTCTCAGAACAATATGAAAAAGATACTATCATTAATCCATTTTCCAGCTAAGAAAACTGGGGCTTTTAAAGGTTAACTCGCTCAGGGTCATCTATGTAGTAAGCAGAGGCTGGGATTCCATCTGTTTAAACACAACTTCAACAATAACTGTAGTAACCACTATGCTGTTCACATCGTAACTGATTCAGTCGCTCCCTATTGCTTATTAGGTCAAAAAATCCTTGTAGAATAAGGCTTCATTCATGTATTTGTTCACTGAAAAGACTTCTGTTGAATATTTACTATATACCAATACCATGCTTGGTGCTTCAAAGATAGAGATTTTGAGTGAGGCTGCTAAGTAAGTGATCTTTGGAGTTCCTGCTGTGGCACAACGAGATCGGTGGCGTCTTGGGAGCACCAGGATGCTCCCCAGCCCTGCACAGTGGGTTAAGGTCGCAACTGCGGCTCAGATTTGATCCCTGGCCGGGGAACTCCATTTCCCGAGGGGCAGCCTAAGTAAGTAAGTAAATAAGTAAGTAAGTAAATAAGTAAATAAGTGATCTTTTTATTAACCATTGTTATTTTTAAATGTGCACTGTTTGGGCACATTAAACAGAATCACAGTAGGAATTATGTTCTCCTATAATTGTATTACTAGAAATGGAATACTGGGATAGACAGATCACACATCTAGGCATTTATATTCTACGCAGTTCTAGACCACTTTGTTTTGTTTTGTTTTTTTTAGTGTATATGGAAGTTCCCAGGGTACGAGTCAAATCAGAGCTGTAGCCACCACCCTAACCACAGCCACAGCCACACCAGACCTGAGCCGTATCTGCGACCTACACCACAGCTCACAGCAATGCTGGATCCTTAACCCAATGAGTGAGGCCAGGGATCAAACCCACTTCCTCATGGATACTAGTGGGATTCGTTTCCACTGAGCCATGACAGGAATTCCCTAGACTACTATTTTTAATAAAATTTTCCAACCTTGCTTACAAAATCTTCCCCCCAACAAAAAATGCAGTGAGAACACAGAACAAATCTAGACACACACACACACACACACAGGTCAAAAGATAATTTCATTTCCAGATTCAACTTGCAAAATAATATAGCTTGTGGTGGGAAAATCATGGTCATGAGTGGCCTTAGCTTTTTCCATTTCTAGCTTAAAGAGACATCTGGTTGCCAGTTGTGTAGCCCCTAAGAGTTAATGCTTGCCAAGTAGTTGGCAGAAGGTGGGGAAGAGCTGACCACCTGCAATTTTTGACAGTGACTTTGACCATCACTTTGGAGAACTGGATACATTTCAGAAATTCCAAAAGGAACTGGCAAATTTCAAGGTAGGAAGTTAGCCATTTTGGCTGAACTGACTTTAACTCACATCAAAAGGGTATGATGTGAGAGAAGTGGAGAAAAGAATACACTAAAAGATACAAAGCTACCAAAGCTTGAAAAATAATTTACAAGGCTTATGTCCTTAACTTCTCCCAGGTATTGTCTACCATATTTCTACCCGTAATTACTTTAAATATGGGAAGTATATATACAATCACAGTTAAAGTGAGAAAATTATATCTCTATGTCCATGTAAGTACATGTGCATACATATTTTTCACTTTTGTCAGTATAAAATATATAATCAGCATACATATAATGTATATCAGCAACAAGATATATCTATTATATATAAATATATACTTAATAACATGGAGATTTTACTTGCTTTTATGCCTGCTATTTTATTTATATATATATATTTATATCACAGTTGTATATCAGGTATGGGTATAAACAAACTTGGGAAGATGTCACAGTTTAGGAAAGATGCTTTATATAAACATATATATATATGTATAAAATCAATACAATTTCCCCACAGATTCATGATGTAAAATTCTATAATCAAGGCTTGTAGATTTGTAATTATGGTATGTCAGCTACATTTAAACAAGAGTGTTAAAAGATTGTTAAAGTTAAACTAACACAATTGCAGTGTGAATTGTCCTAGTCTCATTCTAATCTACTGGTGTCACTTTCATTTAATCAGAGGAAAACTATGGGCCGATGTCAGTGCTATTTCCAATGCCCTAACACTCTTTGTTAACACTGGATTTTAAGCCATTACCAGTCTTAAAATGGTTATAAAAAGATACATTTAAGAAAGCATTTTTAATCAATTAATTCACTCACCCACGGGCTTTTTTTTAGCAGACTTTATAGAAAATAAGCTAGCTTTAAAGTTATTAAATAACCTTTTATGTTAAATGAATGAAAACATTTTGTTGTGAGAGAAGAATTTCTTGAATTTACCATAAATCTAGTTTTAAAAAACCTTATTTTATAAACAGAAATAGTACTTGTAAACTTACGGTAGACATACAGCATTTAGCTGAAATAGTATCAGCATTTAAAACATCAATGCTAAATATTCTTCTACTTTAGTGAAAACTGAACAGCCGCATGCAAAAGAATCTCATACCATATACAATAATAAACTCAAAACTGATTTAAACTTAAAAACCTGAAAATATAAAACTTCCAGGAGAAAAAATAGGTACTACACTCTGACATCAGTCTTAGCCATATCTTTTTGAGTTTGTCTCATCAGGCAAGAGAAACAAAAACAAAAACAAACTGACTACATCAAACTAAACACCTTTTGCACAACAGAGGAAACTATCAACAAAATGAAAAGGCCACCTACTGAATGATACGTCTAATAAGGGGTTAATATTCAAAATATACAAAGAACTTCTATAACTCAAGATATATAAAACAAAATAAACAACCTGATTAAAAAATGGGCAGAGGACCTGAATAGATATTTTTCCAAAAAAAGCTATACAGATGGCCAACAGGCACACGAAAAGATGCTCAACATTACTCATCATCAGGGAAATGCAAATTAAACCCACAATGAGATATCACCGCACACCTGTCAGAATGGCTAGTATCAAAAAGAAAACAAATTAGCAAATATTGGTGAAAAAGGAACACTTATGCACTGATGGAGGAAATGTAAATTAGTGCAGCCACTTTGGAAAACAATACAGATTCCTCAAAAAACTAAAAATAGAATTTCTATATATACAATCCAGCAGCTAATTCTACTCGAATGTTTATCTGAAGAAAATGAAAACACTAATTTGAAAAGACATATGCACCCCTATTTTCTTTGCAGCATTTACAATAAATAGTCAGGATAGGGAAGCAACCTAAGTGCTCACGAATAGATGAATGGATAAAGAATATGTAACACATATATACATATATATGTATATATACATGTTACACACACACACTAGAATATTACTCAGCCATAAAAAGCATGAGATCTTAAAATCTTGCCATTTGACAACATGGATGGATTTAGAGTATTATGCTAAGTGAAATAAGTCAGAGAGAGAAAAACAAATACAAACACTGTATGATTTTCACCTATAAATAGAGTCTAAAAAAACAAATAAATAAACACAACTAAACAGATACAGAATCACAGATACAGAGAACAAACAAGTAGCTGCCAAAGGTGAGGCATGCATGGGGAGGAAAGAAATAGGTAAGGGATATTAAGAGGTTCAAACTCTGGTTACAAAATAAATGACTCAAAGATATGAAAGATACAGTGTGGTGAATAAACTCAATAATGTAGTGTCTTTCTATGGTGATTAGATTAGATGACTTATCATGGTGATCATTTTGAAAAGCAAAGAAATGTTGAATTACTATGCTGTATACCAGGAACTAACATAGTGTTGTAGGTCAACCATACTTCAAAAACAAACAAACTCATAGAAAAAGAGATGAGATTGGTATTACCAGAGGCAGGGAGTGAGAGGAAAGAGAACTGAATAAAGGCAGTCAAGAGGTACAAGATTCCAGTTATTAGGTAAGTACCAGGAGTGTAACATACATGATAAATAGTTGGTATGCTATATATGAAAGTCAGAAGACAGTACATTCTGGATTCTAATCACAAAAGAAAAAAATTTTCCCATTTCTTTAATTTTGTATCCATATGAGATGACAGATTGACTAAATTTATTATGGTAATCATTTCGTGATATATTAAATAAAATCATTATACCATACAACTGAAACGTACGTAATTGTGTGTGTCAATTATATCTCAAAAAAAACAGAGGAAAAAAATCAATGCTATATCTTCTACTTTAAAGAAAACTATTTTCTAGATCACCAAAATTTTAAATTAACACAGAAAAAAATGTTACTCAGGCAAAACTTTGTATTTTACAGGACACATTTGAGTTTTAATGTAAGTAAGGTATAACATTCAATTATAATATTCAATTCACAGTTGTACGATCAGCAAATAGTGTTCAAATAATCATAGTACACGCAAAACAGTGCTATGTTAGCTAGTTACATAGATATTAATACAAATCATCCTGGTTTGCTTGGGACTTTCCTAGTTTTAGCACTCTAGGTTCCACATCCTGGAAACCTTTCAGTCCTAGGTAAACCCAGATAATTGATGAAGAGATGCAGAGACATTAAAAGAAAAAAAAAAATGGATTTACAGTTCTGCACTGGAAAAGAGGAAATTTGGGGTTATGTTTGGCAATTCCTTGCTAGGGCTGTCAGTTTAGCTGTGATCCAGTTACATATCAGAAAGTCTAGCAATCTGCTTGGAACATGGATTCAAATCTTTAAAAAGAGCCTGCCAGACCTAAAACTATCAACTAATGCCCATTAACAATTAGTATCACATGCACAGTGGCTGCTGCTTGAAGAAACTTAATATAATTACCCAGCCCCTAATGCATACAAATCTCTACTTTTACAGCCAGAATTAACCCTGGAAAAACAATTCCACTGCAATGAAGGAGATATTTAACAGGTCCTAGGAGTCGGAAGCTCAGTACCAAGTCAGACTCATAGCTGTCTATCTCTCACCTTACAAGCCCTTCCTAGTAACTGGATGCTTTCTTGTTTCAAGGGATCTAACCATCTCTCTCAAAATCAACTGCCAGAAATTAGATCCTTTGCCTTTGTTACTACAGAGGTAAGTGCCTTTGTTACTACAGAGGTAAGTGACTTTCTCCAGCACTAGGGCATTGTGAGGCCTCTGTCTTATGTCCACAAGGTCTGAAGTCACCATTTTGTCAACATGATGAAATGTGCATCTTCTACTTACTGTTTGATCTCTCTAGTGCCAAATACCACCATCTATTTACTGCCTGTTTCCATACTCCAATAACAATCCATCTACCTATTCAGATTTCTTCCTAAAGTCCACTACAGAGAACTTTTGGATCACCTGAATTATTTTAGCAGATTTGATTAGACACTAAACTCTAAGGATCCACTCTTGCTAGTACAGTCGACCCAAACTGAACTCTTTTTTTTTTGTCTTTTTGCCTTTTTTTTATCTAGAGCCGCACCCGTGGCATATGGAGGTTCCCAGGCTAGGGGTCTAACAGGAGCTGTAGCTGCCAGCCTTCGCCACAGCCACAGCAACGTGGGATCCGAGCTGTGTCTGCAATCTACACCACAACTCACAGCAACGCCGGATCCTTAACCCACTAAGCAAGGCCAGGGATCGAACCCACAACCTCATGGTTCTTAGTCGGATTCGTTAACCACTGAGCCACGAAGGGAACTCCCAAACTGAACTCTTAAGACCCATACCTAGAATATATTTCTAGTGGCTCTCAATTTCTGGAGAGAAAACTACAGGACATGGGGGCATGAATGATTTTAAATCTCTTTTTCCAAATAAAAGTTGTTACTTCTGAAGGGAAATGAAGCTATGGGAAATTAACATCTTGACCAGAAAAAAGGGGCTGAAAACAAATTGAATTGTAGGCCACTGCTTTAAGAAATCAATGAACAGAATCCTGTTCACAAAACCAAGAACAGGTCTGAATCATGAAACTAATTAATAAGTCTTTGAAACTAAATTTGGAGAGGAGAAAAAATGTATACCTTTTTATTATGAAAATGTTTAAACATATAAAGAGAAGACTCTAATGAAGTCCCACGATCATTCACTCATCCCCAACAATTACTAATATGTTGCTATATCTGCCTCTTTTTTTTTTCCTTTGCTAAAGTAAAACATAGAATTTTTTAAAAAAATAGGATACAAAGGCAGAAGATGGAAAGAGAGCAAACAATTTTCAGAAGTAACAGAAAACAGACTAGGGAACAACATTTTTGGATTTTAGAGAGTTACCTCCCAAGGCAAAATATGAGTAATAAGCAGATAAAATAGAAATTTTTGGTTTTTTAAAAATCACATCATTTCAGGACATATGGGAAAGCTCTACACCAAAATGTCAACAGAAAAGCCATGAAAAGAAAATGTACAGTAGACATTTCCATTCATTTATAAGCAATTTTAGACATTACAGTAAATTATGAAGGGATTTCCTTAAAATGACAAATTTACTTAAGCATGAAGAATCAAAATTAAAGTTTGGTAACATTCTATTATTGAAATAAAATGAAAACAAAACTTTCCAAGCAGTTTCCATAAGTACCTGTGAATTTCTGAAAGCCTAAAAACTTAAAATTATTATCTTTCCACAAATGACAAATGCTGATGAGGATATGGAGAAAAGGTAACCCTTATACACTGTTGTGGGAATGTAAATTGGTGTAGCCACTATAGAAAACAGCATCACGGTTCTTCAAAAACCTAAGAATACAAGCATCATATGGTCCAGCAATTCCATTCCTGGGTATTTGTGTGAAGAAAATGAAAATACGAATTCAAAAAGATACTAGCACCCCAATGTTCATAACAGCATTATTTACAATAGCAAAGATATGGAAGCAACCAAAGTGTCCACCAACTGATGAATGAATAGAGATGTGGTGTGTATATATGTACACACACACACACACACACACACACACACAATGGAATACCACTCATCCATAAAAAAGAATGGACTTCTGCCATTTGCAATAAAACAGACGGACCTGGAGGGTATTATGCATAGTGAAATAAGCTAGACAAAGATAAATAGCGTATGTTATCACTAACATATGGAATCTAAAAAATAAAACATGAATGACTATAACAAAATAGAAACTAACTCACAGATACTAGTAACTAGTGGTTCCAGTGAGGAGAGGGTGGGAGGAGAAGGGTACAATAGAGGTAGGGGATTAAGCAGTATGAACTACTAGGAGTAAAATTATCTACAAGGATACACGGTACAGCACAGAGAATACAGTCAATATTTTATAATAACTATCAATGGAGAATAATTTATAAAAAATTTGAATCACTGTTATATACCTGAAACTAAGTTTATAAATCAACTATACCTCATGTTTTTTAAAAAATATGTCTTCTCTAGACTATGCGTTATAAGCATATAATCACCTGAACTGAGTAATTTATAAACTAGAATGAGAAGTGAGGAGTTCCTGTTGTGGCTCAGCGGTTAACGAACCTGACTGGCATCCGTGAGGACTTGGGTTCGATCCCTGGCCTCGCTCATTGGGTTAAGGATCTGGCGTTGCTGTGAGCTGTGGTGTAGGTCGTGGACGCATCTCTGACCCTGAGTTGCCATGGCTGTGGTGCAGACCAGCAATTATAGCTCCTATTCGACCCCTAGCCTGGGAGCCTCCATATGCCGTGGGTGCAGCTCTAAAAAGACCACCCAAAAAAGAAAAAATGGGAAAGGAAGAATGTTAAGTGACAAGGTCCTATGTCATGGGAAACAACCATTAGAAGTCATTTCTCATGACTTTCCATCAAAAGCACCCTTCATAATACCCTGGTACTTCTACCAAATAGATTTACTAAAATGACATAACCAAAGTAAGTCTAACAAAACTAAACAACAACTCTGGGGTCAGTAGCAGCGCAAATTATATTTTCAATTACACATATCAACTCCCCTACTATCACACACTTAAAAAAAATACTCTTCTAGGGGTCATTGTAGCTTGTATCAAAAAGCTGTAAATCAGAAACAGTTCTTTTCCCTGCTCTGCCACCAACTAGCACAGTGACCCTGAATAAGTTCACTGTTTCTATTTTAACTTCATTAAACCTCAGTTTCTCATCTGTAAAATGGGAATACAAATCATATTACTGATTAATATTTACTAATACCTGCTACATACTGTTAAATAGAATAGCAGGCATCTTTTGTAACAAATGCACGAGGTAGGTACTTAGTCCATGCTACAAATGAGGAAACTGAGGCACAGAGCAATATATTCAACAGAATATATATGGCAGAATCAAGATTTGATTCTGCAGCCTCACTTCAGAAAAGTCTTAACTACTATTCATCCTATCTCCTCTCTGCGTTAACAATACGGACAGCTTCCAGGAAAGCACAGTGCAATGCTGTGCTAAGCCTTGGAGCCAGTATCTTAAAAAGTGAATTTATTTCCCCCTTTGCTTTGTCCTTCCTCTGGTGATAGTATCAATAAAGGAAGGAAAGGTGGGCAAAGAGAAAGAACACAGACAGCTAGGATTAGACGTGTCTACACCCAAATAACATGCTTCCTCAGAAGGCTGTTCATTTTTTCTCTTGGAATGCCTCATCAAAAAGTGTGCCCCTTAGGAGCTCCCGTCGTGGCTCAGCGGTTAGCGAACCCGACTAGCATCCATGAGGAACACAATCCCCGGCCTCGCTCAGTGGGTTAAGGATCCCGCGTGGCCTTGAGCTGTGGTGTAGGTCGCAGACGTGGCTTGGATCCAAGCGTTGCTGTGGCTGTGGTGAAAGCCGGCGGCTACAGATTGGACCCCTAGCCTGGGAACCTCCATATGCCGAGGCTGCGGCCCTAAAAAACAGAAAGACCAAAAGAAAAAAATAAAGTGTGATCTTTTGGGATCTGAACGATAAAGTTCTAAACACTGAAGGGTCTTAACAGCAGTAAGAATGCCGACGAATTACATGGCTGGCCTACCCAGGATAATTAAACAGCATCCCACAGGCTCCGGGGCGAGTTAGGCCACAGAAGTTTGTCTAGTGTGCTCGAAGTTCCCGGCCCAGTTCTGAGGGCTGCGAGTCCCGCCTGCCATGTTAGATGACTGGGCGCCCGCACGTTCCCAGTTTTGAGGAGGGCCGGGCTCGCAGCGACCCCCCCTAACTTCACAACGTGTTAGCACGTCCACCTGAGCGCAGGTAATGAATAGGATGCGCCCCGCTCCAGCCAAGTTCTACAGGGAGACCCGGGGCACGCATCTGGAGGTAAGACCCCAGGCCGGTCACCCTCGCCGGCCGGGCGCCTCCCCTCCGCCTGCGGGACCACAGTCATCCGAGAGGCGGAGCCGCCACGACCCCCGCCGCTCCACCGCTGGGTTTTTGGAGGGGACAGGCGCTGGTGAGGAGGGGCGTGCCCCGGCCGGCGGACTCGGCTACCCAGCGCCCCCTCGGTCTCCGCCCCGTCCCCACCGGCCGCGGCGCCCCGCTAAAGGCCTGGAGTCCGCGGCCCGCCTCGGGCCTGTGCTCCACCCAGCCTCTCCGGCCGCCGTGAGGCGAGAGAAAGGAGGCGCGGCGGCGGCGCGGCTCCTGGCCCCTTACCGCTTCACCACGCCGGTTTTGATCTTGATCTGCCTAACGCGAGGATCGGCCATGGTCCCTCGAGCGCCACGGGAAGGAGGGGCGAAGAGCCGGGGTAACCGCGGAGAGAGACTGCGCGCAGGAGGCGGTTCTGCCAGCGTAGCCGCCGCGGCCCAGCGCGCATGCGCACACCGCAGCGCGTCCCTAGCGCCCCAGCCACACCCACCGTGCTTGGGCCAGGGGTCGCGGGCCGGGGGATTGGTCGCTGCATGCTGGCTCCCTCCCGCCTCCACGCTGTTTCCCGCTCGCGGAACCTGCCCTCGTCTCGCTCAAACAGTCTTCATTTTAGTTCTTGAACAGATCTCCTTTTAGTATGGACACAAATTACACTTTTCCTGATCTCCACAGCCTGGACGTTTGAGGAAACTTTAGTCTTTCAGGAGAGACTGGTTTGGCCTTGACGTTGCTTTGCAAGATTATTTGCTTAATGGACGCAATAACCTAAAAGGTGTATTGAAGATATTTTCCGTGTCATTATCATATCAACTGGGGCAAAACTACTACCATGCACTCATTTCAGAAAAATCCTTACCCTCCACCTCATACCTCTGCAAAACATGTTTGTAGATTAATGAACCTCATAGAAGAAATGACTATATAGGTTTCTTTATTCAAATAATCATCACCTCTAGTGTATCTCAAATATTCAACTTACAAAAATGTGTTGGCACACAAAAGCTTGGGCTTTGTGGTCAAACCAACCACTGACATTCTCTGGTAAACTCTTAAGATGAAAATAGCATGCAGACCATGCCTACTGTTGTAAAGAAGTACTCACTTTTTTAAAGACAACTCCAGAAACACTCTGAGCCCTAGCAGAGTACTGGAATTGATAATGTGACAGCAAGAAACTAAATGACCAGGAGTTCCCTGGTGGCCCAGTGAGTTAAGGACCTGGCATCGTCACTGCTGTGGCATGAGTTGGATCCCTGGCCCAGGAAATTTGCATGCTGTGGGAGTGGCCAAGAAAGAAAGTATAGGTCCAGAGCCACCAATTATCAGAAGAGTATCATCAGATTCATTCTGAGTGGGCATAATGATAATCTATTGTGTGAAAATGGTACATTTGGGATTGGGCCTGAGCAAGTCCAGAAGGTTCAAGTAAATTAGATGAATAAGTGTCCTTGTCTCCTAGGACATCTAGCTCTGTTAGTTATACCAAAACATCTCCCTCAACTCAAACCTATGACCTCCTTGAGAATTCCCTCGACCAAAGTTTTCTAATGGAGAAAGAAAAAATATGGACCTCATCTGCAAATGGGTCAATACAATATGTTGATGTTAACTGTACATGGACTGCTACAGCAATGTAGCTCCTTAGGGATTACCCTAAAGGACACTGGGAAAGGCTCTTCCTCCCCTTGCTGCAGAGCTGCAGGCAGGACACTTTGTCATTTTGTGTGGAGGATGAAGTGGCCTGAGGCATGGATACCTGGGCAGTGCTGAATGGCTTAAGCAGTTGGTCAGAGGCCTGAAAGAAACACCACTGGCAATTACAGAAAAAGAAATATGGGAAGAGAAGCGCACATAAAGCTTGTGACTTTGTGTCTCATGTTAATGCCCATCAAAGAGCCTTGATCCCTGTGGAGATACCTGATAACTGAGCAGACAGAATGACTTGTCCTATGGATGTCAAAGAACTTGTTTCCTCGACCTCCTCAGTGCCAGTCCATGAACAGAGCAGCCATTGGAGAATTGCAGAGATAGAGTCTGTGGTGCACAGCTTCAAGGATGGCCACCAAGGATTCCCGTCTCCTAGTACTGCTGCCCTGGTGTAATCTCCTCCTCATGGGTATGGATTTATTGAATCAATTCTCACAAACAGAATATGGCGTAAGTGATAGGATGTCATTTCTAATATTAGGTTATTAAAAGGGCTTCCACCTAGGGTGGCTTTTCTTGCTTTCTCAGGAGTCATTCACACTGTGGGTAGCCAGCTGCCACATCATGAGGCAGCCCTGTGGAGAAGCCCACATGATGAGGGACTGAGGCCTGCCAACTGCCATATAAGTGAGCTTGGAAGACGATCCTCTGAGTTGAGCCTTCAGATGAGACCTCAGTTCATACTAAAGTTGGACCGCAATCTCTTGAGAGAGTTTGAGCCAGACATACCTATCTCAACTGGACCCAGATTCCTGACCCACAGGAAATGTGAGATAATAAATGTTGTTTTAAGCCACTGGCTTTTGGGGTAATTCATTATGCATCCATAGATAACTAGTATAAAGGCTACGCATGGGTTCCTTTTCATCAAAGCTTAGCTACTTTCACTGCTGAATGGCTAACCTGCCAGCAGTAAAGACCAATACTGAGCCATTAATATGGCATCATTCTAAGAGAAGATTATCTCTGGCAGCTTGATTACATAGGACCCCTTCCAACCTGGAAAGTGCAATGTAGCAACCATAAGAGTACACCACTCAGGTCTACCTTCAAGAGAAACTTCTGTGGGGAGCATATGACTGTCAGTCTTAAGGGTTCACAACCTTGGATTCACATATTTACACTAAGTCCCTGGAGCTCCCGTTGTGGCTTAGTGAGAACATACCCAGCTAGTATCCAATGGGGATGCAGGTTTGATCTCTGACCTCGCTCAGTGAGTTTGGGATCAGGCGTTGCCATGAGCTGTGATGTAGGTCACAGATGTGGCTCAGATCCTGAGTTGCTGTGGCTGTGGCGTAGGCCGGCAGCTGCAGCTCCGATTCAGCCCCTAGCCTGAGAACTTCCATATGCCTTGGGAGCAGCCCTAAAAAGACAAAAAACAAAACAACCAAACAAAAAAAACCCCACCAAATCCCTGCTTCCGTCCCAGCCAATTATTAAGCAAGTAGAGGTTCTAGAGCCAGATGATTCCTCTAACGGGAAACCTTTACTCGGGAACTCTGTATTGACTAGTCAAGATTTTATAAGAACTGCACTGCAGTCTGAAGCTTTTCTACCCAATCTTTCCTTCCCTCCTTCTTTTCACAGATATCAGATCATACCTGCTTTGCAGTCTAAAGACTCTCTCTGCTACTTCTGCTCTCTCCCACCCTATCCTTCACAAATGTTTCCTCCAGTAAATTCTTGCTTGTCTAATCTTGTCTTGGCACCTGCTTCTTGAAGGATCAAAAATGATACAGGCAGTGATTTATCCTTACCAGAATTGACATCTATTCCAGATATGGATTTGTTTATTGACTTGGTAATACACTCAACATTGCCTAAGATCAAAGCAAGTACAACAATGAGACCACAGAATCCACTGGTCTTACCACATGCCTCATCACTTAGAAGCAACCAGTTTAATAGAATGACAGAATGGCCTGTTAAAGACCCAGCTAAATTGGCAATTTGGGGACAGTGCACTAAAGGGTTAGGGCACCATTCTCTAGCCTATGATATATGCACTGAACCAACAGCTTACATACCTCCCCTCAATATGTAGAATACATGGAATGGAACCAAGAAACCAAGGGATAGAAATAGGACAGGCACCTTTCACCGTCACATCCAGTAAACCACGTGTGAAATCTGTTCTTAGGGTAGTTCATGCCACCTTAGGCTCTACTTCCGTGGAGAATGCTCCTACCATGGGAAACAGCAAAAATTACATTACCCAAAGCTATGCCTACTATTTGACTGCTTTGGGCTGCTTATATGAGTTGGTTATCAGGCCAAACCAGAACTTACTACACTGGTATAGTAGAAATTGATCCTTAATTCTATAAGGAGCTAGAGTGGTGACATCACAGTAAATACAGAGAATAGTGTGTCTGGAACTTAGGGCATTCATGAGGAGTGTCAGTTTGTAGTGATTTGTTACAACAGTAACAGGAAAATAAAATACTCACAGTGTGCTGATGTCACCTGGCATGGCCCAGCCTTCTTTTCTCTTCCAAACATTGTTTCTACCAACTCATAAGAGTCAGCCAGGACATTAGCCATACCACTTCTAAGACTGAGTGCACGACTCTTCTTAGGAAGGCATGGAGGAAGGTCAGGCTGATGCTCACTAGATTTGTCTCTTTTGGAGCCCACCCAAGGAGATTCAAAGGAGTCTACTAAAGCTGAACATACACTCTATAATGCACTGACGTCCAGGCATCAAGTACTTATGTTTGTCAAAATACATGCACAAGAATGCTCAGGCAGGACTATTTACAATAGCCAAAAACTATAAACAGTACAACCCTGCAGCTTACCTTTTCATTCTCTGAATGTTATGCTAGATGAACAGAAATTCTTGATTTCAGGAGCTCCTGCTGTGGTGAAGTGGGTTAATGATCTGGCTTGTCTCTGTGAGGTCGATCCCTGGTCTGGTGAAGCTCCAGCTTAGAATTGATTCCCTGCCTGGGAGCTTCCACATGCTACAGGGGCAGCCAAAAAAGAAAAAGAAGTTCTTGATTTTAAATTTAGATTTTAGTTGTCCAGTGACTTCATTATTCCCTTTCTGATGAGTGCTTTTGGTATCCTATTTAAGAAGTCTTTTCCTCTTTTTTTTTTTTTGTCTTTTTAGGGCCACACCCATGTCATATGGAAGTTCCCAGGCTAGGGGTCGAATTGGAGCTGTAGCCGCCCACCTACACTACACTACAGCCACAGCAATGCCAGATCTGAGCCGCGTCTGCAACTTACACTGCAACTCACGGAAATGCTGGATCCTTAACCCACTGAGCGAGGCCAGGGATAGAACCGGCATCCTCATGGATACTAGTCAGATTCATTGCCACTGAGCCACAATGGAAATTCCTATTTAAGAAATCTTTGCCCATATACATCATGAAGATATTATTCTATGTTTTATTAGAGAAAACTTATTTTTCACCTTTCACATTTAGATCCATATTCCACTAGAATTCATTTTTGTCTGTGGTGTGCAGAGGTCAGTATTTTTATCGTATCAACTGATCACTATTTAAATCTTCCCTGTTTATAAATTGGGAAGGAACATTTATAAATTTATAAATTGTTTAGGGGCATCATTTTATAATTTGTTAGGGGCATCTACAGTAGACACTATTAATTAGCTTACCAAGCACTCATTCTCCAAACCTTTCTTCTTACTTGTTTGTATTGTTGGACCTACTCTCTCAACCTTCCTTGCAGCTAGAGGTGGCAAGGTGAACATTCTAGGCAGTTAGATGTATCTGGAAACACGTAGGCAGTTGTTGGAAATGCTTTTTTTTTTTCTTTTTCGGGCCGCACCCGCCCCATATGGAGGTTCCCAGGCTAGGGGTCAAATCAGAGCTGTAGCTGCCAGCCTACACCACAGCCACAGCAATGCAGAATCCGAGTTGTGTCTGTGACCTACACCACAACAGCTCATGGCAACACTGTTTACTTTACCCACTGAGCAAGGATCGAACTCGCATCCTCATGGATCCTAGTCGGGTTCCTTAACGGCTGAGCCACGAAGGGAACTCCTGGATTTCCAGATAAAAGGGACAAATACAAGGAACTGCCCCTTTCCTATTTATTCAGTGGAAGTAGATGGAACAACTGGGGTTAAAACATCCACCTTTCCTTTCCATTGTGAGGAAAAGACAAATATATCAGGGACCCAACTCCTAATACCACTGAGCTGCTGAACAAAAGCCAGCAATTGTCCTCAGTCATCTTATGTGAGAACAACAAATCCTTAGGTATTTAACTACTGTTTAAGAGGTTTCTGTTACTTGCAGCCCAAAGGATTTTCTAACTAACACAGAATCCATTAGAACTCCACGTGTATGTTCTTGGGAGAAGGGGAAAGATATAGTCATTGGATCTTTGGAAGAAAGATGCTTATGAAAACAAAAACATATCCAACTGGGGCTTTCATAATGTGCTATATTCTCATTGTATGCATATTTTAAGGCCTGCAACTTAAGTGGCCACAGGTCACTGAGTATGGAGGTTGGAAGCCTGCATGTTTTAGACAAAAGGAGTTCTATACAGGCATCAAGAGAATATAATCCTTTTCTCGATGACTTACAGAGGGCCCTATTTACAGCTGAACAGGTATATGATATAATAATTCATTGTTCTGACACATATTGCAATCATGATGTGCAGTTTTTAATGCATCATGTTTTGTTAACTCAGCCCATAGTCTGATACCATGTAACATAAATTTTGCCAAAAGAAACGACATTACATGACACTGACTTTCCAAAGACACACTACTTTTTCAGATCACATAGCTTTTATCCATGAGTGCCCAATTCAAAAATCAAGCTGGCAGACAAAAGTGGAGTGAATGTCTAGCATCACAGCAGCATATTTATCTTGAGTAGTTCTGCACATTTCTACCTATAGTCAACGATTCCATTCCATTTTTATGCTGAAATGCATGAGCAACATTAATGGACCTTTTTTTGTCACTTGAAGTAAGACTTTTATTCAGGGTCAATCAAGAAAGTCCTGAAAGGTGTTTGTGGATTACATGCTATAGATAAAATCTTTTTATGTATTTATCATGAGCTGTCTATGAATGTTCTATTTGAAACTCTCACCAAAATACTTAAGACTATTTTATTTGTATCATATCTCTGACTCTATTCCTTTCAATAGAATATCTTTCTTAGGTGTGAAATATTTTTAATTGTCATTTCATATACTTTTTTGATATTAATAAGAAAAATAAAAAAGAGATGAGAATTTTTGAACAACATATTACAGTTTCTAGATTACTAAAATACTAATCTAAATACTGAGTCACCAGAGATCCATTCGTATACTTCTTTTTGAAATTATCTTCAGGCAGAGTTTCTTGTCTATCACAGTAAACTCTTTTTTTTTTTTTTTTGTCTTTTTGCCTTTTCTAGGGCCGCAGTTCCCAGGCTAGGGGTCTAACAGGAGCTGTAGCCGCTGGCCTACGCCACAGCCACAGCAACACGGGATCCGAGCTGCATCTGCAGTCTACACCACAGCTCACAGCAATGCCGGATCCTTAACCCACTTAGCGATGCCAGGGATCGAACCCGCAACCTCATGGTTCCTAGTCAGATTCATTAACCACTGAGCCACAATGGGAACTCATCACAGTAAACTCTTAAGGCCTAAAGAATTCTTCTTGTATTATAAACCCAAAGTAAGAAAAAAAAATCAAGCTATCATCTGTGAAAGATTACTAGAATTCTGTAGAATAGTCTACCAATAGGAAGGGAGTCTTTGTGAAATGACTTTTCCCCTAATATTTTAAGGTAATATAAAGATATTACTTCTTAATTGAGGAGAGAAATTTCATTTCAGTTTCCACATTTCAGCTTCCAAAACTTCTAATTCCAACATTACTACCCTAATATTTAATTATTGTTATTTCATTATTACTACAATTATTTCTATTCCCTTATTACCATAGTATTTGCATATGTGGGTATGATTGCCATTTAACCATATAATTGTAATTTAAAGCATTTTTTGGGGTATAAGAGTTATATGTTTCCAAATGATATGGAATCTTCACAGTTGACAGAACTTCACCAATTCTCCCTGAATTTTTCTTTTCTTTTTTTGTTTTCTTTTTCTGTTTGTTTTTTAGGGCCGCACCTAAGGCATATGGAGGTTCCCAGGCTAGGGGTCGAATTGGAGCTACAGCTGATGGCCTACACCACAGCTCACGGTAGCGCCAGATCATTAACCCACTGAGCAAGGCCAGGGATCGAACCCACAACCTCATGGTTCCTAGTTGGATTCGTTAACCACTGAGCCATGGCGGGAATCCTCCTTGAATTTTTAGCTAAGCCAGAAGTCAGAGTCACAGAATTCAATAATGACTTTGGTTAAATACAGTAAAGCAACTGGAAGTCTAATATGACACCAAGAAACCAGTAAATAACGACTAATTTTTTTCCCGCATTTTTTATTCAAATGTTTTGGCATTTGTGTTTTGGCATTCAGTCATGTAACAGTGCTCCTGAAATGACTGAAAACAGGGATTTGGGCCTCTGCTAAGACACATTCTTATGGGATAAACCTCAGCAATTTACTAATTCTCACTGAGACTCAATTTCCCCAACTGTAAAGTGGAGATAAAATATGTGCCACACAGTGTTGCAGTGGTTGTAAAACTTATATAAGACTATGTATACAAAGGATTTAGCACAAGGCCTGACACATCATAACTGCTCAATAAATGGTAATTATTATTATTAACCTGACTCATGTAGGCAAAGAAAAAATCATCTAGAATTGATGCTCTTTAATAAAGTTATATTATGGAACAAGTTTATATTTTTTCAGTGAACTAGCAGAAGATTCTAAAGGAAACCATTACTTATCCATATATAAGGGTTACAAGCTGAGATATAAATACTACTGGACTGACATTCTAATATAGGCAGTAAAGGAGAGGAATCCTCATATGTTAAATTTATTATTGGCAATTTGAATTATTAAGATATCCTTTCAATGAATGCATTAAAAATATCCTGTATAAATATGCCTATCAGGTTTAAGGCCAGTTACACACCTTTGGATAAGGTATGTGTTTTATTTTCTTCTGAAAGGCTTAAAGTATGATAAAATGCAATAATAAAAATAAAGACAATTCTTAACATGTAGTAAGTGCTCAATAATAATTATTATTATTTCCAAACAGGACAGAAGCTATGTATGTGAATTTCATCATTCTGAAGGGTATACTGTATATTTTTAAAATATTTATAACAATATTTAAAATAGTGCCTCTTAATGCAGCCTATATTTTTCTTTCAGTACAAAAAAAAATAATTTTCAGGTAAGAAAATTCCTAGGAGGTAAATGAAAACAAAGATGAAAATCAATGAAATTAAAGAAAAGGCTTTATTAGTGTGTTTATTTAAAAAATGAGAATTCATCTTCACCAAATAATTCCAGAGTAAACACTGGGAATGCAATATTGTTTAACTTATACCAAATTAAAATTAGTGCGTACAAATAAAAGCTGATATATAATTTAAGTTGTTTGGACTATTACACAAATGAAATTTTGCTTTCTTTGCTTTATAAAAGTTAATTTCCATAAGTAAAGATGAAAAAAAAAACAATGTTTTACAAATACAGCTTTGTAAATGGTTGGCAAAGTTTGGTTGGATACCACACAAATCAGAGCAGCTTACATTTTAACTGTTCTAACAGGAATAAAAAATAGTGGGGAGAACATTCAAGACACATTGTCTTTCTATACCATAATGTAGTTCTCAATTATAAAATCATAAAAGCAGGCTGTATGAACACTTTGTAAATTACTGAAAAGGAGAAAGGGAAACCTCAGAGTAAAAAATCAAACTACCAGTTCCCAGTGACTGTTGCAAACTGTTTAAGGTGGACATTTACTGTGCCTTTTAAACTTCCATTATCCCTGTTTTTGCTTTTGCAACCAATTTGAAATGGATATAAAACTACACAGACAAAAAAAAAGTGAAAAGAACAAAAGTTCTCGTCGTGGCTCAGTGGTTAACGAACCCGACTGGTATCCATGAGGACTTGGGTTGGATCCCTGGCCTCGCTCAGTGGGTCAAGGATCTGGAGTTGCAGTGAGCTGTGGTGCAGGTCGCAGATGCACCTCGGATCCCACATTGCTGTGGTTGTGGAGTAGGCCCACAGCTGTAGCTCTGATTAGACCCTTAGCCTGGGAACTTCCAAATGCTGTGGATGCGGCCCTAAAAAAGACAATTAAAAAAAAAAGAATAAAAAGACAAATTTAATATAAATCTCGGGGTTGAAAGAGAATGGAAAGAAGGAATGAGTTGAGAAAAGGAGAGAAAAAAAGGGTAGAAATAAGTTCAGGGTTAAATATGACAAAAGGGTGCTCTCAAGGTATTATAACCTTGCCAAATGTCTGTCTATTAGATTTATTCATTATAGAGAGAGGAGTATTGTCATTTCCTACCATGACTGTAGATATGTCTCCTTCTCCTTTCATTTCTGCCAACTTTTGTGTATTTTGAAGCTCTGTTGTTATGTAATTCACGTTTAGGATTGTTATATCTTGGTAAATTAACTCTTTTATCAACCCATAATGTCTCCTTTTATCCTTGGTGATTTTCTATGCTATGAAGTCTACTTTGTCATATGCAGTACAGTTACTCCCTATTTCTTCTGATGAATGTTCATACAGTATATTTTTCTCCATCCTCTTATTTTAACCTTCTTATATAATTATATTTGAAGTGAGTTTCTTGTAGACAGCATATACTTTGGTCTTGTTTGTCTGCTTTTTTTGTTGACCAACCTATCTCCATCTTTATCTGCTGTGTTTAAACCATTTACATTTAATGTAGCTTAGATTTAGGTCAATCACTTCACTATTTGTTATCTGTTTGTTCCTTCAATTTCCCTTTTTTGTTGTTGTTGTCGTCTTGTCATTTTAGGGCCGCACCCACGGCATGCAGAGGTTCCCAGGCTAGGGGTCTAATTGGAGCTACAGCTGCTGGCCTACACCACAGCCACAGCAACATGGGATCTGAGCCGTGTCTGTAACCTACACCACAGCTCACGGCAAGGCCGGATCCTTAACCCACTGAGTGAGGCCAGGGATCGAACCCACAACCTCATGGTTCCTAGTTGGATGTGTTAACTGCTGCGCCACTACGGGAACTCCCAGTCCCTTCAATTTTTGTTCCTCTGTTCTGCATCTTACCTTTGTTGTCTTCCTTTAGATTATTTGAATATTCTTCAATATTTCATTTTAATTTATCTTGACATTTGGGCTATATCTCTTTGTGTGTGTGTGTGTGTGTGCATGTGCACGCGCGCACACGTGTGCTCTAGGGATTAAAATATACATACCTAACCATTTGTAATCTACTCAGAGCTAGTATTTTATCGTTTTAAGTAAAATGCAGAGGCCTTACAATCATATAGTTCCCTTTATCTTTCCACTTTCATGTTATAATTGTCATATGATTACATTGTCATGCACAGAAAATGATGCCTAGGAGTTTGGTATCTTGGGAGGTAATTTTACAATTGAAAAAAGCAGGATAATTAAAAGGGCTATGTTCATGAGGCAAGACAAAAATTAGAATGGAGGTTTTGCTGATGGTAATGTTAAGACTGTGTAAGGGATCAGGAGTTTAGATATGCAATGACATTTGACTCAAATATCTTTGATGCCATACTTGGGAAAGAGAAATGTGTAAGGCTGCATGTGTTGTAATCAGTCTTCAAAACGGCTTAAGACTATCTGGCTGCTTTTATGTATTATTAATATTGAAATACTTTCTAGAGAAGAAGGTGCAGGAGCAATTTCTCTGAAATAGGTGGTGCTTGGCTCAGTGCAGAAAATTCTTTTCATAAACCCTGCCTTTGAGCTACATCTGTGTTACCTAGATCTGTGATAGAGAGAGGTTCTGGATTTCAGGGAAAATGAAGGAAATTTATGCCATTAGCTAGTAATCAGCTGGTAGTGCAGTTCTGCTTAAGAAGCTTTCCTCTCAACCTGGTATGTCCTAAGCAGATCCAAAACAGCAACTTTTCTCAGCAATATTCAGCAATCTAAGTCTGAAAAATTATACAAAGCCACAATTTTAAAATTCAGATTTTGGTTTAAGTCTTACTGCTGCTTATTTCTTTGACATATCAGCTAAATTATTTCTTCTCTTGGAGATAACTTTGGTTACAAACTCTTCAAAACTTGTCCTTGAGTTGTTCTTCCTTTCCCCTCCAGGCAGCCCCAGAACCCTCCAGAAGTAAGTAATTGTAAAGTCATGCTCTCTTCCCCTAGAATATCCTTTCAAGCTTTTCCTCAAGCCAAAATAACCACCTTTTGACAACTCAGCTCTAAGAAAGCCCTAAAGTAAGCACTCAGTACTATGGAAACAATCATTTGACATCATTCCAGTAAATCCATCTTTGGGCTATGCAGTTTGTTTTACTGTAATGGTGTTATTCTGGGATTTATTGGCTTCCAGACATAAGAAAAGGACATAGGAGCACGTGAACAACTGCTCAGTTATGGGAGATGGAGGGGGAAAAAATCAAATATCTATGAAATGTGTTACTCTATTGTGCATTTATTTCTTCTAGTTTTCTTCCTATTTTGACAAATTGTTTGAGGTGAACTCATCTTGGTTTGGGGATTTTTGCAAATCATATATAAATTCTTAGACATGAGTAAATATCTTCTTGCCAATTTCAATAAAAGAAAGAGCAAGAAAAACGCAGTTCATATATATCTGTATCATACAGTCAAGAGACAGAAATCACACCAGTTACTAGAATAGAGAAAATATATAATTGTATCTATGAATAAAATTGTTAACTAAGTAAAGGAAAAGGCAAAATGACATGTCACAGAGGTAGCAATTGTAACAAGTATTTACTACCCCTAGAACTGGAGAATGAAGAAAGGAAATTGGAATTGCTAAAACTTAGGAACTCAGAGGAGAAAGCTGACCTTAGAAAAGATGATCTCAGTCAGCTTACACAAGTATCTCTGAGAAAGCAGGATGGATCAGGTTCTGCAATGCTGAGAACAACTCAAAAGTGAATTAAGCCTTTGCTACAGAAGGAACTGAAGTTACTGAGATTAAAAAAAAAGTGATGGTAGCTTTTCTGCCTGCTCCCCTGTCCCCGAAGTGCCACTCCAGCTATACCACGCTAGTTTCAAAAACTGTGAGTTCTTTATTAATGCAAACATGAATCCAGGTGGCATGGCTGCTCTGCTGAACTGCTCTGAAGATGGCATGCCTCCCCAATAAATGATTTTTTTTAAGGATGGTTTAGAAATAGGAAAATGTTACCAAATTTGGCTGTCACTTTGGATCTGCCACCTGTTTTCATAATTGGCTGGCTGCTGCTTTTCATTCACATAACACCAGAACTTAGACAAATGAGACTGATGTCATCTTGAGCTCTTCTTTATTTTGATGTTGATTTTGGGGGGAACGGAGGTGTTGTTTTTGAGGAAAAAAGCATGTCATGTAAATTATCTAAAGATAAAATTCATTTAAACTCATTTGGGAGAATGCCTCTTAACTTAATAGGTAATATCTAAATCCATCTTGGAGGAAGTTCCCATTGTGGCTCTGTGTGTTAAGAATCCAACTAGTATCCATGAGGATGTGGGTTCAATCCCTGGCCTCGCTCAGTGGGTTAAGGATCCAGTGTTGCTACAAGCTGCGGTGTGCATCTCAGATGCAGCTCACATCTGGCTTTGCTGTGGTGTGGTGTAGGTCTGCAGCCACAGCTCTGATTCAACCCCTAGCTAGGGAACTTCCATAATATGTGCAGGTGTGAACCTAAAAAAAAAAAAAAAAAAATCCATCCTGTGTAGCCTTCCTGGAGAAGCTGGAGCCTCGGTGTAGACCACTACTAGAAAGCTTGAGACTTGTCTTCAGATAACTTCTGTAGTGAAAACCACTTCCCAGACTTGGAATATAAACAAGAATCAGGGAGTTCCCGTTGTGGCTCAGTGGTTAACGAATCCGACTAGGAACCATGAGGTTGTGGGTTCGATCCCTGGCCTTGCTCAGTGGGTTAAGGATCTGGCATTGCCATGGGCTGTGGTGTAGGTCACAGATGCTGACCGGATCCCGCGTTGCTGTGGCTGTGGCGAAGGCCGGCAGCTACAGCTCCTGTTAGACCCCTAGCCTGGGAACCTCCATATGCCACAGGTGCGGCCCTAAAAAGCAAAAAAAAAAAAAAAAAAGCAAGAATCAAAAGTAATTGTATTAAAGGAAAGGAAAGGCCATGCTCATAGCAATGTCAACATGTGAGGTGGATTTCTTACACATTTTATCACCTACAATCAGAAGTAGTTAACTCTGGAAGAGATTACTGAAAGAATAAAAAGAGACTAATATAGTTGAGGGGGAAAAATCATGCTACTATGATGCTCACAGAAACAGGAACTATTCAGGAAGCATAGGCAGGTGCAAGTCCCTTCTTCTGCCTCTAGCACTACAGGATCTCTGACAAAGAAGAAATATACTTTTCAAAATTCTAGACCTAGGAGTTCCAGTTGTGGTGCAGTGGAGTATCCGTGAGGATACAGGTTCACTCCCCAACCTCGCTCAGTGGGTCAGGGATTCGGCATTGTCGTGAGCTCTAGCGTAGGCTTACAGCTGTAGATCCAATTCCACCCACTAGCCTGGGAACATCCTTATACCACAGGTGCAGCCCTAAAAAACAAAAATAAGTAAATAAAAATAAAAGCTAAAAAAAAAAAGAATTCTAGACCTAGCATCATATTGCAAATATAGAAGGATAGGTTTGTACGTGAAAGATAAAAACTTAATAACTGACAGAACATTTCAATAATTCATTCAAATTGCACTTAAATTAAGCAAAGTAAAGATATTAGACAGGCTGGATGGCTGCCACTGAGGGGCTACCAGGGAATTACCTTAAAAGAGTTCCCTTGGTTCAGGATTTGGTCCTCAGATTTCAGGTCCAGAAATTGAACTCTTCCAGAAAACCAAGAACTGACAGAGCTCAGAGGGGTAGGGTCACATGATGCAACTTACAAGGGACAGATGAATAAACTCAAAGGCTAAGGTATTAATTTAGAGTGAGAAATACCACGGCCTAGATGGTTAAGCTGGTGCACATATCTTTTCATCTGGAGGAAAATACGATGTCAGAAGGTAGCTGTGATGGTCATGGAGTGAGAGCAGGAGAGTTAAGTTGGACATGATCCACGGCTCTATAGTTGTCTGACATCATTACAGAGATGTGCCAGGCAAACAGACTAGACATCACATCAGCCAATTAGTATCTTTGCCATTTGTATAGAGGTAGACAGAGCCCCCCAAAAGCTGACTCTTTTGCTCATCTTTCCCTAGCTCTTGGCCTTCTGTTAGTATCTTTTCTTCAGGTAGTTAAAGTACATAGTCAATTATAATTTTATTTGTCCTTGGTGAATGGTTTCAGACAAGTTGTTAAATCTTTCTGAGTGTTTTCTTTCTTTCTTTCTTTTCTTTTCTTTTTTTTTTTTTTTGATGAGGAACAATGCTCTCTATGTCGTCGGCTGTTGTATATATTAAGAGCAGTCATCCATATAAATACTCATAGGACAGTGCCTAAAACACAGGAAGCTCCCAAAACGTGCAGGTTCCATTCCTACCCTTTATTCTGCTTTGATTCTGTTAAGACATTTTGCTCTTCTGACTCACTTCTCTTTAAAAAGACTCATTAAATGACTATAAATGTTATTCCTTTATAAAGATGTATCCTTTCATTTAACTAGTAACTATTGTTGGGCAGTAAGACTGTTTCTAATTTTGTGTTATTAAAAGCTGTGTTTTACCTCTAGTATTATGACAGGCCGAGTTCCCAGATAGATACTTTCACTGAAAACAAATTAACCATATTCAAAAGCATCAAGGAGCAAGGAAATAAAGAACATTCAGGCCCAAGACTACAAAAAGGCAGAACCCAGAAGAGCAAAAACAAAGAAATACAAACTTTAAAAGCAGCCAGGGATAAAAAGTGGTTTACTCTGGAAAGAGAAAGAGATTAAGATCTGTTTTCCCTAAGGCCACTGCGGACGCAGTGGAATGCTATCTTCAGTGTGCCAAAGTACTAGCATTTCCTTTAGTGTGAATCTGCTGCTAGCAAACCGTCTCAATGTTTTTATCGGAGAATACCTTTATTTTCCTTTATTCTTAAAAGATATTTTCCTGGGATATAGAATTCTAAGTTGATCGTGTTTCATTTTCTTGGCACACTGATATTTAAACACAAACACATATGCATACAAATGTATACGGGAAGGAATGTAAGCACACATAGAAAGTCTGAAATGAAAACAAACGAAGAATTTAAAAAGTAGTAATTATGTGGATAAACCTAAAAATGACTATATGACAACAACACATGTACCAGTCTATGTAATTTTTTGTTTGTTTGTTTGTTTTGTGTTTTCAGGGCTTCACCCGTGGCACATGGAGGTTCCCAGCCTAGGGGTCCAATCAGAGCTGTAGTTGCTGGCCTATGCCTGTCTATGTAATTAATATATTCACTTTCCTATTGTAAAATTCAAGATCTTAGATTCCTTTTTTTTTTTTTTAGAGCTGCACCCAAGGCATATGGAGGTTCCCAGGGTAGGGGTCAATTCGGAGCTACAGCACTGCCTGCACCACAGCACAGCAATGCCAGATCCGAGCCGCATCTGCAACCTACACCACAGCTCACAGCAACGCCGGATCCTTAACCCACTGAGTGAAGCCAGGGATTGAACCTACATCCTCATGGATGCTAGTCAGATTCATTTCCAGTGAGCCACAATGGGAATTCCAAGATCTTAGAAAATTTTAACTCCATTTATCTCTGTCATGATTTCTATGCAATTATTTTAAGCTGTTTACATTTTAAAACTGAGTACATGACAGTAACTTAAAATACACAATGACAGTTTCATAGAAGTCATAGAATAATAAATTGAATTAAGGTGTTCTAAGATCCTGTATTCTGCAATAAGAAAGTGAACAACCCAAATGCTCATCAACTGATGAATGGATAAACATTCATCATAAAACATATATTATAAAATTTAGTGTATCAATATAATGATATATTATTCATAAAATAAAAAGTAAGAATAAAGTACTTTACAACACTGATGAAACTTGGAAACAGTATACTAAGTGAAAAAGCATAGTCACAAAAGGCCACATATACAATTCCATCTGTATGAAATGTCCAGAATAGAAAATCCATAGAGACAGTAAGTAGATTAGTAGTTGTCAGGGGTTGGAGGGCATGAGGGAGGGGTAACTGCTGATGGATGTAGGATTACCCTTAAGAGGGTAATAAACATACTCTAAAAATTAGATAGTGGTAATGATTGCACAACTTTGTGAATATACTAAATAGAATTGAGTTGTACACTAAACGAGTAATGTGTATGAAGAACTGACTCTCAATAAAACTGTAATTAGAAAGAACACAATATAAAGCAAAAAGACAAAAAAAATAAAATAAAAAAAGGAGTTCCTGACGTGGCTCAGTGGTTAACGAATCCGACTAGGAACCATGAGGTTGAGGGTTCGATCCCTGGCCTTGCTCAATGGGTTAAGGATCTGGTGTTGCCGTGAGTTGTGGTGTAGGTTGTAGACACAGCTCGGATCCCACATTGCTGTGGCTGTGGCGAAGGCCGGCAGCTACAGCTCCTGTTAGACCCCTAGCCTGGGAACCTCCATATGCCGTGGGTGCGGCCTTAGATAAAGCAAAAAGACAAAAAACAAACAAAAAAAACACAATAAGATGCCATTGGGAAAGGCTATCTGATGTGCACAATCTTTCAGTCCCTGCTTGGCCACATAAGAATGGGCCTTAGGAAGTTCTCATTGTGGCTCAGCAGGTTAGGAACCCAACTAGTATCCATGAGGATGCGGGTTCAATCCCTGGCCTCACTCACTGGGCTAAGGATGTGGCATTGCTGCAAGTAGGTCACAGATGCAGCTCAGATCTGGCATTGCTGTGGCTGTGGGGTAGGCTGGCAGCTGTAGCTCCGATTCGACCCCTAGCCAGGGAGCTTCCATATGCAGCAGATGAGGCCTGGGACACTTCCTTACCAAGAGATAAAGAGCCCACACAGCCTGTGCCAGGCTTATCATC
Organism: Catagonus wagneri; assembly: GCA_004024745.2. Taxonomy (NCBI): domain Eukaryota; kingdom Metazoa; phylum Chordata; class Mammalia; order Artiodactyla; family Tayassuidae; genus Catagonus; species Catagonus wagneri. Next base: position 2,353,738 of record PVHT020004020.1, read on the forward strand.
TTAGGTGGGATTATCTTTCCCTGTTTCAGACTCAATGTGTGCTCCTTTGTTTTGCTTGAGCATGTGCATCAATGACCTCATGCCCCTGACTTTCAGTATTTCAGACTCCAGGGTGATAAGGGTTCTCCTGTGACACAAAAGGGCCAATTGGCATGTAGGCAAATTGCCCTCCATTGGCTGCTAGTGGGGCCCTTTGGCCACAAGGAACCAAGACACAATATTAGACCCGATTTTGCTATGTTTCTTCTCTATGTGAGTAAAAGAATTCCATCCAGTGCTTGACTGTGTTGCTTTCCTTGGTGACTCCAGTACCAAGATACAGTGGGCCAAAGTATTTGGATTTCTATTGCTGGTAGCTGTCATTGTCATGACCTTTGCTATCCCCCATGTAGTTGGAGAACCTCCCACGTATTGGTAATAGGTACAGTGTTCTGCTTGGCAGATACCATTCTCTACTTTACATTAGCAAAAGCAAAAACACCTGACAATTTCAAGTGTTGATGAGGATGTGATGAAGATGTGATGTAACTCAAAATCTCATACATCAAAATGTAAATTAGTAAAATCACTTCGGAAAACAGTTTAGCATTTTTAGGAAAGTTGAACATATGTTAATCTAGATAACCTAGATCTTCTATTTCTTTGTTTATACTCAAGCGAAGTTCTTCATTCTTTTCTTTTCTTTTTGTCTCTTTAGGGCTGCACCCACGGCACATGGAGGTTCCCAGGCTAGGGGTCCAACCAGAGCTGCGGCTGCCAGCCTATGCCACAGCCACAGCAACGCAGGATCCAAGCCACGTCTGCAATCTGCACCACGACTCATGGCAATGTTAGATCCTTAACCCACTGAGAAAGGCCAGGGATCAAACCAGTGTCCTCATGGATGATTTGAGGATGCGAGCCCCAATGGCAACTCCTCAAGGGAAGTTATTATACATGTGAGGCAGAAAATGTGACTAAGAGTGTTCTAGCAGTCTTGCTCATAATAGCAAAAATCAAATAATCAAATATTTATCAAGATAGACTATTTAAAATTAACAGCAGTAGAAATGAATGAACTGGAACCACACCTACTGACAATGAAGAATCTTAAAGACACAGCAGAGAACAAAAGAAGCAAATTTTAGATGAATACAAACAGCATAATTGCATTTATATTAAATTCCAAAGCAAACAAAACTAAACATTATATCATATAGAGATATGTTTAAAGGTGGTAAAACTACAAAGAAAAAGCAAAGAAATGATTGTTCAAGGTTAGGATGATTGTTACTCATGGTGGGGAAGAGAGGCATGAAACTGGGAAAGGGTACCTGGGGAGAAATGTTTTACTTACTATCCTTGATGGTGGCTACACGGGTACTTACTTTATTACTAACTCTTTGGTCTTTTTTTTTTTTTTTTTTTTGGCCGTGCCCATGGCATGCAGATCCTGGGCTAGGGATCGAACCCATGCCACAGCATGACAATGCCAGGTCCTTAACTGGTAGGCCACCAGGGAACTCCTATTACTATTTTTTAAACTCTAATGTTTTGTCAGTACCTCTTATATAAGGTATATTTCACAATTAAACAAAAAAATTTAAGTAAATTCCCTGGTATATAAATCCTTGCACATGTCTGATTATTTCATTAAGCTAATATCTTAGAAGTTGAGTAACTGGGTCAAAAGACATTAATATATTCAAGGGTTTTACTGTCCTCTACATAATTACCATCCAAAAAGACTGCACCTATTCCCTTTCTCACTAGCAGTGCATCTAAGCTCCTGGTTCCATTGCTTGAAAAAGTTGTTACTCCTGTCTTGCCTACGTTGCCATGTCCCACTTATTCCTTAACCCACTGTATTGTGATCTCCAACCCGATTCTCCATTAAAATTTTCTCTTTTTAGTTATCAGTGCCCTCCTCTTTATGAAATGTAATGGTTACTTTTCTTCTTTAATGATTCAGAGTTTAGTGCTAAAGACTTTTCCAGATGGCTAATATCATCCATCATATGTAGCTTTTAACTTTTTTGATTCTTAGATCAGTTGGCTCCCAGTTCTTAGAGAATCTGCCTGTGGTTTCCTGTGAACTATTTTAATTCCCAAGGAGAAAAATAGTTTTAAATATCAGATAGAATTCTCATCTATCATCATCAGCATCACCATGATCATCATGAATGGTCATCATTATTACTCATTAGCCACCCTAATGAATGTTGGTGAAGTCCACTGGCTGACAATGTTTAAGTACTGTGGTAGCTAGTATGCAAAGACAAAACCCAATATACCAGGACTCCCAGTATTCACATCCTGGTATAATTCCCTTCTTCATGGAATTCAGGCTGGCTCTATCAAAATCTATTTTGATTTGCCTTTACCAGTCAAAAGATGTGGTAGAAATTTATGTTATGTCTGATCTAGCAGTATGCCTTAAGGCCTGGCAACTTCTGTTTTTGTGCTATTGGGAGTCACTGGCCTCCATGTAAATTTAGCTACCCTGCTGGAGAAAACACATGGAGACACAGTGTGGAGAAGCCAGGGGAACAAGAAAAGCCCTGGGACTACATGAAAGAGGGAAGCCTAGCCATCCCAGCATCCAAACGTATCTAGCCTTCCAATCATCCCTGCCAAAGCACCAGATATGCAAGTGAAGCCATTTTGGATATGCCAGGCCCAGCCACTGTCTGAGAAACTACAAGAAAGATCAACGGAAGAACGATCCAGTTGAAATCAGTTAACATATGGACTTGTGAGAGCTGATAACAAATTGTTGTCTTAAGCTATCATTCGCTGATATGGTTTGTTAAACAGCAACAGATAAAAAAAACAAATTCTCTTCCATATTGCCCCTCACGTTCAACTGGTGGGATACGGGCCAAGCTTTTGCTCGATCAGAAGTAAAGCTTGGAATTCCCATCATGCCTCGCTGGAAACAAATTTGACTAATATCCATGAAGAACCAGATTCCAACCCTGGCCTTGCTCAGTGGGTAAAGGATCCCATGTTGCCATGAGCTGTGGTGTAGAAGTTGCAGATGTGGCTCAGATGCTGTGGCTGTGGTATAGGCTGGCAACTGCAGCTAAGATTTGACCCCTAGCCTGGGAACTTCCATATGCCACGGGTGCGCCCCTAAGAAGACAAAAAAAAAAAAAAAGTAAAGCTTGAGAAGACTGAATTAGGCATATCTCTCTGCAAAAAAGGGAGACATCCTAGAAAACAACATTGAGGGTTTACATTACATAAGGTGGTAACGTTTGAACTAAAACCTGAAGGATGCAAAAGGTCCAGACATGTGGTGAGCTGAAGGAAAGGCATCCCTAACACAAGTGGAAAGACCCTGAGATGAGAAAAAGTGCAGAATATTCTTAAAACTTAGAGAACTATCTATAGGAGCAAAGACACAGAGGCAGGGGAACACCAGAAATGCTGATTCTGATAGTGAAGCCTGAACCTTAGACCCTGAATTCTTTGTAAGTGACAATAATCTTTCACTTCCAAAGAGAATAAGATGAGAAGTATTTGAGGAGTTTAACTAACATGATTAAGACAAAAATTAGAAAAGCAATGGTGAGGTAAACCTACTTCTGAGTTAGGCTTCATTCTCTTGTGATTTCTCCTTGCCAGCACTACCTATCTTAATAGACACATTCTCCTCCTGTATATCAAGATAAAGTGCCAGAAATAAAAACTATTCTAAGTATTTTCAACATAAAGTTATGTAATACAGGGAACTAGGTGCTTACAAAATCATTGGAAGCAACTGACGTGTCCTTCAGTAGATAAATGTATAAACTGTGGTATATCTATACAGTGGACTATTATTCAGCACTGAAAAGTAACAAACTATCAAGCCATGAAAAGAACAAGAGGAAGGAAACTTAAATGCATATTGCTAAATGAAAGACGCCAATCTAAAAAGAATACACACTGTATGACTTCAACTACGCTCTGGAAAAGACAAAACTATGGAGATAGTAAAAAGATCAGCAATTGCCAGGGATTAGGGGGAGGGAAGGATGAATAAGTGGAACACAAAGTATTTTTAGGGCAGTGAAACTACTCTATAGAATACTGTAATGGTGGAAAATGTCATTATACATTTGTCAAAATCCCATTAGAATGTACAACACCAAGAGTGAATCCTAATTAAAACTATAGACTCTGGGTGACAATGATGTGTGTGTATATACATATATATATAACAAAATATATTTTAATATGTTACATATAATTATAATACATTATATTATATACATATCATATATTTTATATAATATATATTATATATAAATAATATATACTATTATATTACATATTATAATATATAACAATTATATTATATATCAACATAATTATAATATAAAATCAATTTTAATATATTATATATATAAATATACAATGATAGGATTATTGATAGTTACAAATATACCACTCTAATTTTTTTTTTTAGGGCCACACCCGTGGCATATGGATGCTCCCAGGCTAGAGGCTGAATAGCACAGCAACACAGGATCTTTAACCCACTAAGTAAGGCTAGGGATCGAACCCTCATCCTCATGGATCCTAGTCAGGTTCATTACCATTGAGTCACAATGGGAACTACCCCATTCTAATTTTTTTTGGCTGGGTTCATGTCATGTGAAAGTTCCCAGGCCAGGGAGAACCTATGCCACAGCGGTGACCTGAGCTGCTATGGTGACAGTGCCAGACCCTTAACCTGCTACGTCACAAGAGAGCTCCACAAATGTACTGCTGTAGTGCTAGGATGTTGACAGTATAAAAGGCTGTGGGAGGCAGGTAGGGAAGAGGAGATATATGGGAAATATCTATACCATCCATTAAATTTTGCTGTGAACCCAAAACTGCTCTAAAAAATAAAGTCCATTACGGAACAAAACATAATCATTGCAAAGGCTGGAAAAGCAGTTATCAGGCTGGCCCACTTGAAATGATTCCCAAAATAACAACTAGTTCATTCCCAAATGAACTAGTTCACCAGGGATTGCCTCTTCTGCCACTCTGCCAGCAAGGTGGGGAAGCAGGAAGCCACTACCAGAACCATCCAGAACATACCACTGTTGGAGCTCCCATCATGGCCCAGCGGTTAATGAACCCGACTGCTCATCCGTGAGGATGTGGGTTTGATCCCTGGCCTCGCTCACTGGGTTAAGGATCTGGTGTTGCCGTGAGCTGTGGCGTAGGTTGCAGATGCGGCTCGGATCCCATGTTGTTATGGCTCTGGTATAGGCTGGCAGCTACAGCTCCAAATGGACCCCTAGCCTGGGACCGCTACCTCCATATGCCACAGGTACAGCCCTAAAAGACAAAAAGACAAAAAAAAAAAAAAGGGGGGGGGGAACATACTGCTGTATCTGTGGTTCCGAGATCAAGAAGCTGCCACCCCCACAACTCTTCAAGCTTGTCCAAGTCTTGAAGTTGGAGACTAAACACCCTGGAATGCTCCTGCACAAAAACCTCAAGTCTTCAAGATCTCAATTACTGGCAGAAAATATCCAAAAACAGCAGAAGGGAGTTCCCTTCGTGGCTCAGTGGTTAACGAATCCGATTAAGAACCATGAGGTTGCGGGTTCGATCCCTGGCCTTGCTCAGTGGGTTAAGGATCCGGCGTTGCCGTGAGCTGTGGTGAAGGTTGCAGACGCGGCTCGGATCCTGCGTTGCTGTGGCTGTGGCGAAGGCCGGCGGCTACAGCTCCTGTTAGATCCCTAGCCTGGGAACCTCCATACGCCGCGGGTGCGGCTCTACATAAAGGCAAAAAGACAAAAAAAAAAAACCAAAAAAACAAAAAAAAAACAAAAACAGCAGAAGGATGGCCTCTAATTTCTGTCTTGCACATCTTCCAACAGTGAAGATAACGAGCAGAACATATTTTGCATCTAGAATGACAGCTGCAAGGAGGGGGGAATAGAATTGTTCTGTGCAGCCTAGTCATGATATAACCTAAAAGTCTCCCCATCCAGTTTGAAGGTTTCAGACATTGGGCTTGGGTGACACTTTTTTTTTTAATTAAAGTATAGTTGATTTACAATATTGTACCAACTTCTGTACAGTAAAATGACTCAGTAAGGGACACTCTTAGACCTTGCTTGAACCCAGGTCTACTAGAGCAGGTGCCCCCACCTGCCAGACTGGCAGAACTTCAGACCTTTTCATTCCTTACAACTCTCTGTAGAAGTTTCCATAAGGAAGGCTGGAGAGCTGATGCATAATCAGAGCTGCTGACCAATTCTCAGTGGTCCCTTGCTTCAGCTCCTGCTCGCTCCTTTTCTGGGTGTTGGCACAAGGGCAGAAGCTCTTGAGGCCCTTTTTCTGCTGCCCTCGTTAGCATTTCCTCACAATCTCTGCCTGTGGGTCTCTACTGCTTACATTCCTCTCTGCATTGCAGGAAAGCACCTGACTCTTCCCCGCTCCCTCAGAGGAGGTCGCTTAGCAACAGAAGCAGATGTCTTTAGGCATATCCACCCTCTGTCTGGCTCTCCTTCTGGGACCCTCATACCATCCAAGGGGAACTAGGATGGGGGGTTCTGAGCACTCTCTGGTACTTCCAGCCTCATGATGCTCTTCCAGACTCCATATTCATTCCTGAAGTTTTTCCTCTCACTAGCACCTTTTCCCTCCCTCTAACCTGGCATCCACTGGGCATCACAGACATGGCTAGAGTTCTTGGCTACAAAGAGATATCTAGCCAATCTGAGGATGTTAAAGTTGTTCTGTTTGAAAGAGGCCATGACTAGGCCAGTCCTTAGAAAGCCCATGAGGGGACATAAATTGAAAACTCCTTGGTTCCACAGCTCCTTGTACTCTTCTCCCTGCTTTTATCTGCCCTTGTGGTAGACAACCAAGCAATAGTCCTCTGGCAACTTTAGAGAACAGCTGGAGAACTGATGGATAATCAGAGCTGCTGACCTGCTCTCAATGATCCCTTGCTCTAGTGCCGGCACAGCAAGAATTTCAAGACCCAGTTCCCAGACATTGGGCTTGGGTGACACTTTTTTTTTTTTAATTAAAGTATAGTTGATTTACAATATTGTACCAACTTCTGTACAGCAAAATGACTCAGTCATATATATATATATATACACACAATATATACGTATATATACATACATACATATATATATATATACGTATATATGTGTATATATATATTCTTTTTTATATTCTTTTCTATCATGGTTTATCCCAGGAGACTGGATATTGTTTCCTGTGCTATACAGTAGGACCTTGTTTTTTAATCCATTCTAAATGCTGTAGTTTTGGGTGACACATATTAATGCTTTACGTGGCACTGTATGTGTGAGTGGGTATCAGACCATTCCAGACTTTTATAACGTGGTCATGGCATGCAAGCTACCACATTAAATGGCAGAACCCAGATCTTCTGACCAAGACTCAAGCTACCTCAGGTCAGGCAAGAAAACTCACTACCAAGATTAGGCCTTTTGCTTATTTGTTGAAAACTCAACAGTTTTCTTAGGCCTTTACCTCAGATCAATGCTTGTTTATAGATCTTCTACTTTTTTTCCCTGCAAGCCTGAATAACAAGTAGACCATGTTATTATATAGGTTTTCTTTCCTTATAAAATTTGATAAAATGATGAAAATGACGCCTAATTCCTAAATTCTTATAAATTTCTAGTTTGGATTATTCCAACCTTTTATTTACTTTATTTTATTTGTATTTATTTATAACCTTTTAAGCTACTTTATACATAAATTGGTAGGATTTTTAAACCTGTCATTTTTTAATTGCTTTTAAAAAAATGTTAGGAAAGTTTCATATATGTAATCTCATCTGATTATCACAACAAACTGAATTAAAACAGGTTTATTCCCTTCCATTTGAAAATGAAGAAACTGAGTCACAGAGAAGTTGATTTGCTCAAGGTCACAGCTAATTGACAACAACGCTAGAACTAGAATTGTGCTTCTTGTTCTCCTTTCAAGTTTCTTTCTTTCACTGGGTCAAACTAGAGCATACTGTATGAATTTAAGTAAATGAGTTTGATTCCTGGCCCTGCTTTCATTTTCTAAACTGACTGAGACAGGTTAGATTATAAAGACTATGATCTTAAACTTGATGACCGCAGAGTGTTATATTTAAAAAAAAAAAAAAAAGACGATGAAGAAGTTTCTAGGAGAGCGAAGAAAACACAGATTCTCTCAAGTTGCCGGAGGAGTATTGCTCAGTTGTCTACCACAAGGTCAGATAAAAGCAGGGAGAAGAGTACAAGGAGCCCATTTGAACTACTGCTTACACTCCCCATCTCAAAGACATTCCTATTACTATATATATTCCAATATTCCATGAAGCTTCAGAAAGTTGTAGATCCCATATTGCACACCAGCAGGGCAGAAGTCTGATGAGAGAAAGTGGGAGCCTCCTGGTACCTGATGGTGCCCTCTAGGTTAGTTACTTCCGCACATGGCCTTTCCTCTCTATTCATGAGATTGTACCCCATCCAGGTCAAGGGCAACTCTCTGGTGTCTAAATAGTGAGTCTACAGGAAAGTTGTGCTGAATGGATAACTAGCTTCTAGGAACTGCAGCCACAAAAAATGGAAAACTATGTCCTGGGTATGATGATTCCTTTAGGAATTACTTAAAATCTACAATATTTAAATTAAAATAAATTGCATTAAAAATTGCATAAAATTAAGAATTGCAGCTTTTTTCTCTTTTTTTGGCTGCACTTGCAGCATGTAAAAATTCCCAGGTCAGGGATCAAACCTGTACCACAGCAGTGACAATGCCAAATCCTTAAATGCAAGGCCGTAATTGAACGCCAAGAATTACAGCTTTTAATTCAACTAAAATTGTGCTGGAGCCCTCAAATAAGTATTTGTTGTTATGGTTGACTGGCTTACAAACCCAAGTTCTGAAAAATACAAATATAGGCTTGCTCCGAATAAAATATGCTATGTTTACTTTAAAAGAAATCATTATTTCATGAACTATTCAGTCCTTCATAAATGAAAAGGAAACTCACAGCCTCTCAGTAGCAGGACAGGCAAGCCAAGCGATTTTTCTAGTCTGCGAGTTATTTGTGCAATGAGCCACACAGAGAATTACCCTTTGATCAATAGGATGGATTTGTAAGATGTCTGATGGGGGTTGGGCTGTGGTCAAAGGACAGAACTTTTCTGGGGAAAACACTTGTGTATGCAGAGGTTGCATTTATGACTTGACTTGGAAATAGAAAAGAAGGATAAATGTGTTTCAAGGTATAATTTACATTTTATTTAATTCGGCTTTGATTTTGAAATAAATTAGTAATCAGAGCTTCCCTTTCTCATGTAGCTACAGATTCAGAAGACAATCCTTGGACCATCTTCAGATCACGAGACCCCAAGACAAAAATATGGAGGCTGTGGAAGCTTTGGGACTTTTGGGGGAAAGGAATGCTATAGGAATATGTATGGCAAAGGTAAACCATTTAAATATGTCCTGGACTATGCAATGGGATTTAGTATCATTGTGATTAAATAACACATTCTGTGTATTTACTTATAACCACCCTCCATTTTGTCTCCTATAACTGACCATATATAATGTAGAGGAATTCTTAATTAACACATGGAAATCTGCTGCATATCTTTACACTAACAAGGAAATATAAGAAAAAGTTTAAAAACAAATCCTTTTAAAAGCATGACAAAAAAATACCTAAGAATAAATCTGACCAAGGAGATGAAAGATTTATATGCTGGGAACTATAAAACTGACAAAGGTTATATGCTTAGATCAGAAGATAATTCAAAGAAATGGAAAGATATCTCATACCCTTGGATTGGAAGAATTAATATTGATAAAATGGCCATACTACACAAAGCAATCTACAGATTTAATGCAATCCTTATCAAATTGCTCATGACATTTTTCACAGAACTAGAACAAATAATCCTAAAACTTGCATGGAACCAAATGCAAAAAAAAAACAAAACAGAATTGCCAAAGCAATCCTAGGAAAAAGAACAGAACTGGAGGTATAACCTTCTCAGATTTCAGATACTAATACAAAGCTACAGTAATCAAAACAGTGTGGTATTGGCACAAAAACAGATATCTGGATCAATGGAAAAGAACAGAGAGTCCAGAAATAAACCCACACACATGGGCAACTAATCTTTGACAAGAGGCAACAATATACAATGGAAAAAAGATAGTCCCTTCAGCAGGTAGTGTTGGGAAAGCTGTGATTAACAGCCACATGTTAATCAGTGAAGTTAAAACATTTCCTTATGCCATACACAAAAATAAACTCAAAATGGCTTACAGTCTTAAATATAAGACATGAAACCATAAAACTCCTAGAAGAGAACAGAGGCAAAAGATTCTCTGACATACACAAACCGTACCAATGCTTTCTTAGATCAGTCTCCCAAGGCAAAAGAAATAAAAGCAAAAATAAACAAATGGGACCTAATCAAATTTATAAGCTTTTGCACAGCAAAGAAAACCATCAACAAAATGAAAAGACAACCTACAGACTGGGAGAATTTTTGCAAATGATACTACCAACAAGGGCTTAATGCCTGGAATATACAAACAGTTCATACAACTTAACGTTTTTTTTCTTTTAAAAAAAAAACAAAACACAAACAACCCAATCAAAAAAATGGGCAGAAATCCTAAACAGACAATCCTCTAAAAAAGACATACAGATGGCCAACAGCCACATGAAAAGATGCTAACATCACTAATTATTAGAGAAATTCAAATCAAAACTACAATGAGGTATCACCTTATACCAGTCACAATGGCCATCATCAAAAAGCCTACAAATAATAAATGCTGGAGAGGGTATAGAGAAAAGGGAACCCTCCTGCACTGTTGGAGGGAATGTAAATTGGTACAGCCACTATGGAGAACAGGATGGAGGTTTCTTAAAAAAACTGAAAGTAGAGCTACCATATGATCTAGCAATCCCATTCCTGAGTATATATCCAGAAAAGATGAAAACCTTAATTCAAAAAGATACATGTATCCCAATATTCATAACTGCACTATTTTTAATAGCCAAGACATGGAAACGACCGAAGCGTCGGATAAAGATGTGGCACATATTGGAATATTGCTCAGCCATAAAAGAGTGAAATCGTGACATTTGCAGCAACATAGATGGATCTAGAGATTATCATACTAAGGGAAGTCAAAGACAGATACATATGATATCACTTATATATGGAATCTAAAAAAATGATATAAAGAGCTTATTTACAGAAACAGACTCAGACACAGAAAACAAACCTGGTTATAAAAGGGGAAATGGGGGGATAAATTAGGAGTTTAGAATTAACATATACACAATGCTATATATAAAATAAACAACAAGGACCTACTGTATAGCACAGGGAACTATATTCAATATCTTACAATAACTTATAACGGGAAAGAATCTGAAAAAGAGTATATATTATATGTGTGTAGTATACCAGAAACTAACACACTGTAAATCAACTACACTTCAACTTAAAATTTTGAAAATAAAGTAGAGGAACTCTCTACAATTGCAGCTATGTCATCTCTACCTTTAGCCATCACTTTATTCAGTCATCCAACAAATAAATTTTAACCACATCTATGGGCCTGGCATTGGGGGCAGATGAAGACAGAGAAAAGAGAAGACAGGTGATAGTTCTTGACCTTAAGGAACGTAGAGTCAAGCTTTATTTACAAAGACAAACCAATTTTAAAATGGACATTTCTCATTTGCAGCAACATGGATGGAATTAGAGACCCTCATACTGAGTGAAGCAAGTCAGAAGGAGAAAGACAGATGTCATATGAAATCTCTTATAACTGGAGAATAAAACACTACACAAATGAACATCTCAACAGAAAAGAAAATCACGAACTTGAGGAACAGACTTGTGGT
>PVHT020004020.1:2379143-2407578 GCA_004024745.2 Catagonus wagneri
CGATCCCTGGCCTCGCTCAGGGGGTTAACGATCCGGCGTTGCCGTGAGCTGTGGTGTAGGCTGCAGATACAGCTCGGATCCAGCATTGCTGTGGCTGTAGCGTAGGTTGTCAGCAACAGCTCCAATTAGACCCCTAGCCTGGGAACCTCCACATGCCTCAGGTACGGCCCTAAAAGCCAAAAAAAAAAAAAAAAAAAAATTGAACAGTCTGTCTGGGACAAGGATGTGGCTGGCAACACCACTTCTCAGTCTGATTGGACGCTGTCGTAACATGTTTAGAGCAACCACTATTCAAGTTGCCACTGCTCACGGGGTGGAACAAAGCTCCTCTGATCTGAGAACTGTGGAGAAGGCATTTGGGATGGGGGTGAGACTGAACTGTAAAGAAGTGAACAGCAAAAATCAAAACTGATTCAATAAAGTACAAAAGTGTTCATCTCTGATGACAGTTTATATGTTCTATACTCTGTGGTTATAATGAGATATTAATTCAGAGTTAATGCCCCATAATTAAAAGTCCACTTTGGTTACATACATGACAGACTATCTGAAAATGCATCTGCTCTGGTATTTCAAAGGAAGGACTACTGAGAGTTTTGCTTAGTTCTTACAAAGGAAATGAATTTTTTTCCTTTAGAAAGCCTAAATGGGGAGTTTCTGTTGCAGCTCAGTGGGTTAGGAACCCGACATATTGTCTGCGAGGATGTGGGTTCAATCCCTGGCCTTGCTCAGTGGATTAAGGATCCAGCATTACCATAAGCCTTGATGGAGGTCGCAGATGCATCTCAGATCTGACATTGCTGTGGCTGTGGCATAGGCCTGCAACTGTTGCTCTGATTCAACCCCTAGCCACAGGTGCAGCATGCCCCCCACCCCCCCAAAAAAGGGAAAGAAACCTTAATTTTTTTTTCTTAAGGCCACACCCTTGGCATATGGAGGTTCCCAGGCTAGGGGTCGAGTGAGGGCTACAGCTGCTGGCCTACGCCACAGCCACAGCAATGCAGGATCCGAGCCATGTCTGAGACCTCCCTACACTACAGATCATGGCAATGCTGGATTCTTAACCCACTGAGCGAGGCCAGGGATCGAACCCGCATCCTCATGCTTACTAGTTGGATTCGATTCTGCTGCGCCACAACGGGAACTCCAAACCCTAAATGTTTTTACGTTCCTATATATAGATTTGCATGATTTGGGGGTCTTCATCTGAAATAAAGAGCTTGACTTGATTGATTAGGTTAATTTGGTTTTATGGGGCTTTGCATCTTCTCTTTTTGGCCATTTCAGTATTTATGACACATTTGCCAGACATGGGAAAGGAGAAAAGAAAAAGAGAGTGGAACCTAAGATTGTTCTAATGTTAAAAATTTTGGTAAAAGTTTAGTGTTTGGTCTGTTCAGGTGCATTTCTATGAATGAAGTTACATCAGTCTAAAGACGGGTGCCTTGAAGCATCCTGAAGGCGGAACATTGTGTAAATGTGCGCACTGGTGATCCTAAGAGAAAGAGAGAAACTGATTTCACAGACATTAATGGGTTTCTGTATGGATCTGAGTAAAAGTGACAATCTTCCTCAGTCACTTTTTTGTTATTGACGATGGGTAAACAAGAACTCTGAAGGCACGACTCAGAGCAAACATGGACGAGAGAGGCCTATCTTCCAAGGAAGAGATTTTTAACCTTATAGGGGCCCGTGAACCCTTCAAAATTTTCCACGAACATGAATATTGTGCATTTTTCTGAGGATTGGGTGTATAACTTATCAGATCTTCAAATGAAGCCCTGACTCATAAAGGCTAAGCCCCACCCACCACTCTTGGGAATACCAACTTATAGCAGTAACCAATGTTAGGATACTGAATATTGGAGCACCTAGAGCCACATGAAGTCATTGACAAGGAGCCTGGTTAGGTGACTTTCTTTGGATGGACAAACTGATGGCAGTGAATTCTGACAGAAGTGACGGTCTGGAACACTATGTTACAGGCTGCATCCCCTCCCCCACAGCAGAGATTTACAAGGGCAAGTATGGAGCTGAGTTTCTGTTCAATAAATTGAGGTGGGAGGAAGGACAATACATAGAGCAGACAAACACTAGAAAGATTAACTGAAGCAGAGCCTTCAGTCCACCTCAGACAACAAAGAGAAGTGGTCAGCAGCCCAACAAATAGTCTTTTTTTTTTTTTTTTGCTTTGCTTTTTAGGGCCGCACCTGCTACAAATGCAGGTTCCCAGGCTAGGGGTTGAATCAGAGCCACAGCTGCCAGCCTACGCCACAGCCACAGCAATGCAGGATCCAAGCTGCATCTACAACTTATACCACAGCTCATGGCAAGGCCAGATCCTTAACCCACTGAGAGAAGTCAGGGATCGAACCTGCAGCCTCATGGTTACTAGTCAGGTTCATTTCTGCCGTGCCACAATGGGAACTCACAACAAGTGGTCTTTTGAATCTAGGCCTCATCATGTTCTCAAGAGACTTAATGGCAAACAGAACCAAACCCTGCAGAAATTCAACTGCCTCCTACTGGCAGATCAGTCCTTCACGAGTGACCCAGCAAAGAAAGGACTATAGGACCCAGTGCTATTTTCAAAGTAACATTTTTCCACTTTTAATTCCAGCAACTACCTATGAAACAATTATTATTTTAAGGTACTCTTCACAGCTCTTGGGTTAGGAAGATGAATAAGACATTGTTATTCAAGCAACAGAATTCCAAGAAAATAGACATTTTAGGTGCGCCTTGTTTCATACAAGAGATGAGTCCCCAGAAACCTGTATTTAAAGAGAATGATAATGGATCAAAGTATATATCAAATGCAATGGGAAAATGAAGAAGCCTGAGGCTCATTCCCCAATAAGAAAGAAATTATTCTTTTTCGTAATGCTAATAACGACATCCTTTTGTCTATGTTGTAAATATAGACTGTCATAGCTGTGACTTTCTTATACCCATGCCCATAATATGTGCTGTATATATGCATAGAGATTCATCACTATATCCTTAACATTAATTTCCATGTAATTTAAGGACCTGCACTTTCTACTTTGTGAATCTTTCTGTCCTGTAAAGGAAACGAGTTCACTCAACTACACACTATCAAGCAGACAGGTAATCAATCAGTGATCACACATATCAGTTCCAGCTGAGCTCCTGTCTATTGCTAAGATGGTTACAATAACCTCTAACTGTTCCATGTAAGTAGAAATGGCCTCTTAGACGTCTACACCAAAGGTTCGCACAAGGAGGCTCTCGACCTGCCAGGGGCAGTAGCATTAGATTTTCTTTCTTTTTTTTTTCCAAATGTGTCTTTGTCAGCAGTATTTTTAAACATGGGCCTTAAAAAGCATCTTTATTCTCCAGTTTCAGGGATAAAAGGGCAATTTTTAAAATGTCATGATGGGAAGTAATTTTTCAAGGTTTTCATGATCAGACATAAAATAAGATTAAAAAATATCCAAAATAAGGCCTTGCTCATCAAGATGAGGACTTTCATCTGGGTTTCAGGATATTTGGGCAAAACTCTCTTCCTACCAATATTGCTAAGCTGACAGAAGAAATGTTTCAGCCTTTACAGAAAATTCACAGACTCACACACACATGCCTTTATTTAAAGGCTGTCGTTAGCTGGCTTTCCCAGTCCTGCCTTTTGAACTGTTCTCGCCTGAGAGGCTTATTATTATTTGGAGGGCCCATTTCCAAAATGCTGTGGGAGAGGGCTTCAAAAGGCTTGAACCCTGCCAGCTGAAGAGATGCCTTGTCCTGTGCTTGCTGGGGTACTGTCCCCCAGAAGGGGACTCCCCAGGGCCATGTTTTCTTCCTAGGTATGTCTCAACCAGCGACAACTGGATCAGAGTAGATTTACAAGTGCCAAAAAAAAAAAAAAGTTTCTCCTTTTCAGTGAGAAGATGGACAATCCAGGGACTGTGTTAGCTGAGAGTCTAGAGTAGGAAACCTCATTTTCAAAGTAAAGCTCTTTGATAGCATATGTGCATGTGGTTGAGGGGAGGGAGTCCTATGAATTCAAAAAATTAGACACTCCACATATATTTTTCCTAAATTCTTACTATATGAAAGAGAAGAGAAAACAAAACAGAAAGCATGGTTCCTTCCTCAAAGACTGGAGGGGTCAAATATTCAGGAAAGGCAGAATCCACTCCTGGTCCTCTGATTCACAGGACCACTAGCTGGGCATCTTTGAGTTGTTACTTTATAAGCTTTATCTGTGAACAGTGATAATGATAATGCTACAACAGTGGACTGTTTGGGGATTACATGATAACACATATAAAGGAGTTAGCAAGCACTTGGCACATAGCAATTCCTTAATGGGACACTTTTAAACAGGAAAAGCTGAAGGTCATGTAACAGCAAATCATGTCAAATGAAAATTAGCATCAGAACAGAAATTCTAGTTTCAAGAGCTATATGAATAAAATATGTGAAATGATTCAGAGGAGAAAATACTATTTGAGCCATAGTTGGAGACCAGAGTGGTATCAGAAGATCTTACTGTGAACTGTTTGGAGTAAATTGATCTATATTAGGGAGACTTGCTTAGGATTATCCTTCTGAAATTTGGGCATAAGACAACCAAGGCCTAGCCCAGGGTAGTGGTTCTGAATATGTAAAGGAAAGAGATGGCATCACCAGCATGGATGAGAAAGAGCAGAAAAGGTTTTTAACTCAAAGACATTTTTCTTGTAGTTTTGAAAGCAAGTAACTGCCACAAATAGAATGTGGCAAATGCAGCATATTTTATCAAGGTTCTTTTCCCAAGGATCCCAAAGTATATTCAGTTGTAAAAGTTCCATAGTTCTCAAAGTAGGGATGGTAGTACAGACTAATAAAAACTCAGAGGACATATGTTTATATCCTACATATTTCCAACATAAAGCAGGAGAAGCACATGATAAAGGAATGAGAGGAAGTAATTCTATCAAAAAGATAGGTTTCATGCTAAACATGGGGTTTAGCTCTGAGCTTCCTGGCAGCCTGCGCAAAAAGGAAAACAAATCAGTCATGTGGTTTTTCAACTACAGAGAGAAGGAAGCAAACCAGCTCTTAAGGAACAGGAAATATTTTTCTGCCTTTAAAAGTCTGAGAAAATGTTAACTAGCTGGTTCCAGTTTAGGAAAGGAAAAAAACTTAAACTTCAGACTTATTTTGAGAAGAATATATCTGGTGGGTTTAGCCAAGTGACGCAATCTCCAATAGTTTATTCCTTACCCAAGTTCTCAAAGTGATTGAGGCCCAACAGTTTTTAGTAAAACATGCGCGCGCGCACACACACACACACACACACACACACACACACACACACACGTTAATCCTCTAACATATGCCTTGTCTACTCCTAGATAGAACAGTTTAGTAACTCCTTTCTCCAGGTTTAGTGAGTAATGGTCCTCATTTTTTAATTTTTGGAAGTAGGGGAAATTTTCCTCAACAGGAGAGAAAAACCACCAGGAAGCTTGCCCCTGCCTGGGAGATAGAAAGTGGCCAGAAGGGTTAGTGACCCAGGCTAAAGGGTCCCAGCCACCTTAAAAACCGCAAGGGCCTTTCTCCAGCTGCTTGCTTCATCCCAGTCGAAATTCTCTGCAAATCCAAATTTCCCTGGAGGGGTTAGTCTCTCCTGCCTGCAGCCACCCTCCTGAGGAAAGAATGAAGGAAAGGGAGAAAAGCAGTGAGGGAGGTTGGGAGAAGGGAGAGAGAAGGGCAGCTTTTGCTTTAAGCTTCAGGCCGGAGTTGGGGTGGAGGTGGGGCAGCGGGACTGCACTTTTGCAGGCCCTGTGAGCAGCCCTCTGCCGTGGAAATCTAATTTGACAGAATAGGTAAATAAAATCAACTGTCATCAATTCCCATTTTATTTACGAGACGAGGTCAATGTTTTTCAGCATCAAACGAAACAGCTCATTGGAAACGGATTTCAGAACAACTCGATAAAGGCAGTTCTGGAAGTTAGTTTGGTATTAAATGCCCAAATTCGACGCATTATTTGAAAAAAAAAGTCTTCGGCGAGCCTAAGACAATACCTTAGCGAATACATTTGGTTGTCCTGCACAAACCTCGTTGGTTCTGGGAATTGGGGCCCTCCTGGTGAAGGGAGCCCTCCCTGTCTCCCCCTCCCCTGGGTTCAGGGCAGGGATCAGATCACACCTGGGACCAAAGGAGTGGGGGGGCGGCAGGCGGTGCCTCGCTCCTTTCTCCCGCTGCGTTCCTGCCTTTCTTTTGTTTGGTTGCCTCCTCTTTCCCCTTGGTTGTTGATTATTAGTATTTTCCTAGTTTTCCAAACTAATAAGTGCCACTATCAGGCAGTTGGAAGCTCTCGGAGGCTGCAGGCTTTGCCGCTCGGCCTTAATTGATATTGAACGAGCTGCTGGTAGACGGGAACAGGGCCGCTGCTGGATAATTTGCAGTTTAATCAGCGTTTGTAATGAGAGCGGCTGATTAGGGCTGTTGGAAATAAAAGAGAGTTACAAGGAACGTCTGTCAGAGTCCGGTGATAATTCAGGACTAATTGTGGTGATTAGCGCAAACTGGATGACTTTGGGCTTTGCTAATGCAAAGAGAAACGTGCAGGCTCCAGCCAGGGACCCCTCGGAGAACAGTGCACGGGCTGCCCGCAACTTTGCTGAGCCATTTTCCTGCGTGGCGTGGCCTCCTGCACCAGCGGGCGGGATGGGGGAAGCAGGGGCTGGACGCCTCTCGCGCTGCTGCGAGTTCGGGGGAGGAGAGGAAAGGGGTGGTGGCCCAGCCGCCCCCGTCCTGTCCCCCACCTGCCACTGGCCTGTCCCAGGACGCTTTCCGGTGGACGCCGCTTGTTGTCCCCATCTCATCCTCTTCACTCTACTCTTTCCACCCCCACGCCTCCCCTTAACCACCCCTGCTCGCCACCGCAGCCCTCACCCACCGCCTGCGGGGGAGGCACAGCCGGTTCTCCGACTCCCAGCTCCCGCCTCCATCCCCCGCGCGCCTCCCCGCGAGTTGCTCCGGAACTGGCTGGGCTATTCCGACTCCCCTTCTCTACCCCGTCGCCGCCTCTTTCCTCTCGGTCTCCGGGTCCTCCAGGCCCTCACTTGCTCCCCTCCACCCCCAGAAAGGCCCTTTTCTCCATCCCGAAACCCGTTGCCCCAGTTTGGTGTCCCGAGACCTGCGCCACCCAGAGCAGCAAAACCTTTGAGTGCGCTGGGGAGAAGAGAACCACCGCTTATAAACGGCCGGAGTTCTCATTGTTGAGGAGTTTCATAACTCTTTAATTCATTTTTAATGACGGCAATAAACATGGTAGTCATTTTGGAACAATAGCTAAAAATCATAGGGCCATTACTGTCCATTAAAACAGTGTTTACAGTTCAATGGAGGTTCACGTGCCCCGTAGTCATTCATATTAGCCAAAGGAGAGATTTATAGGTCGAAAGAATGGTCCTCTTTTTATTCTTTATATAACATAAAGCCTATTGAGCAAATTGTAAAAAGAAAAAAGTTCACTTGGCTTTTAATAGTGTGAATGGGGATTAAATAAGGAGCTGTTGTCTGGTGCCTGATTTCTATTTGATCAATAAATCATCAAGTGCCTTAAGTGCTTTATTCACTATCAAATTAAATGAAAAATACTTTAACCTGCGCCCCTGGTGTCGGCAGATAAAGCTAATAATATTTTCTGTTATGTTTCCATTTAGGCATTTAACACTCAGAAAAATCTACTAGGTTTCGCACTCTGTCTATTATAGATACCACATATTTATACCACATACCTACAGACACAGGAAATTCTCACCATCAAGGGAGAGCTTACTTCTTTGGGGCATGAAAATCTAATGAGCCTCTCCTAATACAGTTCGCGAGCATTTCAGTAACCAGCTCCAACTAACATGGCTGCACCTTAACATCAAAAGGGAGGAATCGGACTTGAGGCCCCACAGGCTCCTGGGGGCTGGCTCTTGCTAGCTGGGTTACGGGTTGAAAAAACGTTTTACCTGAGTGTTGGCCCTTTTCTCTTTGATTCCAACTTTTAATACAATCATAAACCTAAACAATAGTCCCAAAGGGACAAATCTCTATTATTTCTCAGATTTTCTTGTCCTAGATTAGATATTATCTAATAAGATATATATTTTCCATATGGTCCTTCCCTGCCTTTGGAGCAACTGGCTGATCAGAAACACTCCCTTCCTCTACTACATACTTAGAACCAGACCTACAAGAACTGTATTTTGTAGGATAATAAAATTAAAATATAGTGTTTTGATACTATGTTATTTCACATGTATCACAAAAGGAAGCATTTTCCTTAGTGTGTACATTTTGGAAAGTTTCTTTCCCCCTTTAATGCCTGGGATAACCTGACTCTGGCTTATAAAAAAAAAATGCAATCGAACGATATTTGTGAAGTTTAATTGCTAACTTAGCAGCTCGGTCACACCTCCCAACCTATTAGATGATGAAATCTCACCTGGTTAACTGATACAGCACTGTGGCCTCAATGGTGAATGCCTGATTATACAGCCAAGCTGCTAATTTACCGAACCCCCCCCCCCCCGACCAGGGAGGCCTGGATGGCCACCACTCACTGTATTCATGCGGTAGCTAAGAGAAGGAACTGTATTCCCTGAGCCGCTTTCCAGCTACCCGCAGAATGAGAAATGTAAAATTAGTGGAGGTGTGTGCATGAAGGGAGCTGAGTAATTAGCAAGGCGCGGGCGCCCGCTGGCCCCAAGGGGGGTCGAGGAGGATGAGTGGGGAGACCAGGGCACGGGGGCAAAGGGCTCCCTTCCTCGCTGCCTCCGCTTTGTAGGCCTCGGCAGTGGCGAGGTCAGCGCTCGTGCAGAAGCCCCGGCTGCAACGGCGCCCAGTTAAGAACAATGTGTTTTCCACCAGCCCTTGGCAATGCGCGCCTATCTGCAACTCTGTACCCACCCGGACTCCAGACTCAGGATGCACCCTGGAATGCACACTTTGTCTTTCTATTTCTCTCCAGTTTGGCCTGACAAAATCATGTTAAACATCCAAACACAGCCAATTCAGCAAACTCTACAAAGAGGCCTTAGGTACTAGGGCATCAATTTTAGAGAGAGGGGTCTGAAGACTTAAAATCAGAGGCCCTCTGCCTAGTACCCTATCTGCCTTCTCTCTTCCCTCCCACCTCCCCTGCTCCTAGCTCCCAGCCAGGCACCAGCCACTCTTCTCCGAGGCTGCAGGGCTTGGTTGCTGAGTGCGAGGCAGGGCATGCTATCTGTGCTTCTCCCCGCCTGGGGTAGGGATGCTCATAAACTGGGTGTTTACAACAGGAGTGTGCACGGGCACCTCTGCCTGCAAGGGCAGGTGTCTCTGTACGGATTATGTTAGTGGAATCACACGCATTTGTGCAGGTTCCAAAGCCATCTTGCAGCCAGTGGGGTTGTTCTGAGACTGGATGAGGAGGACAAGGAGAAAGCCCAACTTTAGGGACTTGACAGGCCACTTTTACTTCCTCCCCTTCCAGCTCCAGGTGGCAAACCCAACACTTTCTCTTCCCATCCTCCCTTAAAACCAACCAGTTCACAAACCCTTATTTATTTGTTTGTCTGTGGTTATTGCCCATGTTATTAATTGCGCCTAGGCCTTCCTTGCTCTTTGAGAGAGCAGCGGTATAAATTGGCTCTAATAAATATTAGCCGCTAGATTAGGCGAGGTGAAGCTGGCACTGTGCTCTATTTTCGACCTGTAGCCTCTGTGAAGCCGCCAGTTCTGCGCCAGATTAGCCCCATCCATCCAGTGTCAATGGTTGTCTTGTTGAGAAAATCAGTGAGTAAACAGGGCTGACAGAGAGGGGGCCCAGCTGATTACTCATACAAATAGACTGCAAACTCCTCCAGGAGAAGCTGTTTCCAGAGATGGGTTTCTCGCATTGACAAGGCTGCTTCTCCCAGGATCCTGTGTCCTGCTGTTCCCACTTTGTCCTCCATCAATCACACAATTGTGTCCGGGATGTTTTATAGAGTCACTTAATATCCCTGCCTTCATCTCTATTCACTTAGAGAATCATCTGCCATCAGGGCTAAAGGCTTCTGCAGGATGGGGCTGGCGACACACCCGGGCAACAATAGCTCTGGTGGAAGCAGGACCCTGAGCCCTTTCTGATGCTAATAGAACAGCCCCGGGATGTTCCAGTGCAAGGCGGCCTTTATTGAAATTGGTCATTAGCCCTTTGTCCACTGCATTAAATTATCTTCTGGGCTAGTCCATGATAGGGGTGTGGAGGCCCCAACAACTTTTCTTTAAAAATTACTTTGTTTCTCCTAAAGTGATTTTGGGGTTTGAGAATTGATTGTGATGAAAGTCATGCCTAAATGCTTTCTCTCTTCTTTATAAGAAAGGGGGAAATATTTTCAGACTCCAGTGTATAGAGTAAATTTGGCCCTATTCACTTCCTCCTATAATTTGTAGTACTCTGTCCCAGACCTCACCACCACCACCACCTCCAGCCAACCAGGACACTCCAGATAGAGGAGGATTAAGCAAAATTTAGTTTTAGTCCAAAGCCACCCCATCTCTTCAGCAGAGAATCTCCACAAATAAGAGGCCAGCTGGATACAAAATCACATTTTCCGGGGGAAATTTTGAAGACAGAAGAAAGAATTACAAGGTATCAGTCTTTAAGTGGCTCATCTACAAATTAGATTGCTACACGATTAATCAGAAAGTTAATTAATGAGCAAGTTACTAATTAGAACATTTAAAACCAGTGTGTTTATAGTGCCTTAGTTTTAAAAAAGCCCCTGTAGTTAATTGGCCCACACACTGGATCTCATAACTGGTAGTGGGAGTTAAAATACTACAGATGTATTATTTATTATGTATAAGTTCTAATTATGTTACCACTGCATTCCATACTCCATAACTGTCAGAATTTTACAGCTAATTGGAAAGGTTGGCATCAGAAAATATAACACACTAGAATAAGAAAACTATGATGTAGGTCTACAGACTTCAGGAATGGGAGTTTTCAGGAAGGGCAATTTTCTGACTGGTCTCTGGAAGTTCAAGCTTTCAGAGCCTCCTTATAAACCGTCATAAGGTTTATGATTTGCTCTGGAGATTTAGCTTAGGGCTGAAAATTGAGGGCCAAAATTAGGTTTTGGAGTTTGAATTCCTGAGGCTTTTCCCCTCACTAATGCATAGCAAGATGTCCCCCCCCCCAAATGAGGTTTATTTTTTTTGCTATTACGTTTATTTTAAAAGATGGATCTCCACTGAGAATTTTTAGAACATTTGCAAAGGACAAATGCCAAGTTAATTTCATTAAAAGACAAGGACACAGTCAGGTGACCTGAACATTCCCTCTGTTTATTGTATTTTCCACCTGGCTGGTCTCTAAGGCATTCGTCCTCATGAAAGGCTAAGGGTCTCTAAACCTCCCTTTCCTTTACAATCTCCTTGGTTGGCCCCAACAGCCCAGGGCCCAGGCTGTACAGAAGGTTTTGCTTCTCTTTGGAAACTGTTGGGAGTCTCAAGGAATAGAATCCCCATCTCCCTCCCCTTTCCATTGTGTCCATCAAAGTGCAAAACCCCTCTGCTAAGGAGACTGTCACTTGGAGGGCCTGCCCTTGCAAAAGGCCACCCTCCACTCCCCAGGAGTGACCTTCTCTGGGAGGGTGCAGAGGTGAGGAACTGGGCTGGACGAAGGAGGAAGAGGCCTGCCCCCAGAAAATCTGCTTTCTTTCCAGGTCCTGGCTCTTCCACGTCCATGTAGAACCATCCTAGCCCTCTCTTTGAGGTAAATACCATCTAATTAACATGTATCTGGATGTTCTAGATGCTTCCAAGTAGGGTGAACTCTGAGGCCAGATAAGGACTCAGATAAAGACTGAGGTTTCACCCAGTAAGCAAACAGCTTTCCTCTTTAGCCACAAGGGAAGGTGGCAACACAAACACACACACACACACAAATGCAGGTTACCCCAGCGAGGAGAACACACATAGGTAATTTTAATGAAAGAGGTTCCTGTACCACATTATTAGCAATAAATCTACACCATTCTTTGTTGGTTAAAATCATTATGATCATCATTGCTATCATTACTGAACTCATTATTCTTGTGTTACTATCAGAGTAGATTTATGATAATACCCACCATTACGCCTGAGTTAAAGAAGGTGTAAAGGTTTGATTAATAGCTGCTTTCATGTTTTAATACTCGACATTTTCTCACATTTTTTTCTAAATAAGGACCATGATAATTACAGGCAGTAATTACTGCTTTTGTTAGGAGTACGTAATTAGCCACATATGCATTGTTCTTTACCAAAAAAAAAAAAAAAAAAAAAAAAAAAGGTTTGGTAGCAGGGCCCCAGGTCCAAGGTGGGCAGAGTTGACGGGTCACACCTGGGCACTTTGACAAGCAAAGAGATGGGTCCACAGCTCTGCCCTCCACTGATACCTGTCCCAGACCCCCCTGTTTTTTTTTTGAATGAATGTGGGTCAAGTTTGGAATTGTAATATTCAGAAAGATTTACAAGGAGGAGTGGTTATGCCTGTAGATATGCAGGTGTTGGGGTTTCCTCCTCAAGGGGCAACCCCAGCCCAGCAGTAAGACCTGTCCAGTCTGAGGAGACGTGGCACATAGCTGTGTGCTCCGAGGTGTAAAAATGCCATGGTCCAGTCTCCTGCCCCCCCAGCAGACACCAGGCCGAGTGGTGGCCGGCCCCACATCAGTCATCCTCCTGTGCTGAATTAGCTCAGGAGCTTCCTGGCCTCTGGGCTCGAAGACTATCTGTCCCTTAAAGGTTATACACTGCCGTGCCTCGCTTTGTCTTCCTCGTGCCCTTTCCTGGCAAAAATGGAGACATCACATCCTTGCCCAGCCCCGGCTCAGTATTTATGAAGGTTTTCTGACAAATAGGCAGGCTGGCCACGCATGGGTGGCTGCCTTCATTCCGCACTTGGCTTGTTTACATAGGACCAGCACCATTTCCACGGATTAAACAAATCACAGGGAGAAGGAGACATTTATAATCCGCCAACGAGGCCACAAGGCAGTTGGAAAAAAAAATGTGCTAGTGAATGTGTATGCGGTACTGTACAAAGGGAAAACGAATGCCCTGTCGGTGAGGCTGACCTTCCGGAGAGTGTGATTCGGAAGATGCGTTTGTGCCCACGCAGAGGGGCTGCGTGGATTCTTGTATCAGAAGACTCTCAGTTAGAGTGACATTTAATTACTCTTGGTTTTTTCCCTCCTGCAGACACACACAAAGGCCTGGAAGAGAGGGTCCCTACGCGATCCCCTACCCGGACTGTGTGTGTGTGAGTGTGTATCTGCTAGTGAGATACCGGGCACACTCCATCGTCGCGGGACCTCAGCCAGTTAACCCTTGGCAGGCTGGCGGGAAACGGACAGACTCCGAGGGAGCTTGCTTCTGCTCTTCCGCAAAAGGGCTGGGCTTTACACCCACTCTCGCTTTGCTTCGTGCGGCTTTGCAGCAAGCGGGCAACTGTGTGCGTGCGTGCGTGCGTGCGTGTGTGTGCGCGCGCATATAGGAGTGTGTGGTGTGGTGTGCTTGTAAGAGAGTACATGTGCGCCTGTAAGAGGCATGTGCACCTACGACCAAGTGCAAATGTGGCTTGTGCGTTTATGGTGTAGGTGTAGATGGGTGCTTGTGTGTTGGGTGTAGTACGTGTCCGTATGCGATGTGCATGAGCATGTATGTACGATGCGCATGTGGCATAAGTGTGTGGGCGTGAGTGCAAATGTGTGCTCGCATGTGTTTACACTTCCAGAAATCAGATCATTTCTAGAACTCTCCTCGCCTCACCCGGAAGTATACGGTGACCCCTCCACACAATTAAATAAAACAAAGCAACCCGCGGAGCAGGCCTCTGACGGCTCGGTGCTTGTGGAGCTGGAAGCTGGGTCGGCATACGCCAGGCTGCCTGTCCCGCGGAAGCAGCGGCCGCCCGCAGCGGAAGCTCTGGCTCCGGGCTCCAGACTCCCTGCTGCCGGCCACCCGCCGCCTCTTCGCGCCGCCGCCGCTGCTGCCGCACGGCAGACACAGCCGAGACTTGCGTGACACCAGGCACCGGCCCTGAGCCGCGGGAGGAGGAAATTCCCTACAAAATAGCAATGGTTCCGAGAAAAGGATCACAACAAAATATTGAATAAATTCCCTTTTAATTTATTTGATCATTCCACATTACGGGGCTATGAATTGCTCAAATTTGATAACAAGTACTCAATTCAACTCATTATGTAAGTTAAATTAGACTTCGATAAAATTTCAGTGGCGCGCAGTGGTTCCTCGAATGAAATGTAATTTGTGCAAGAATTTGTTGTATCTGTCACAAATATTTCCAATTAGCGACCGTAATTATTTGATAGTTTCTGCAATTATGGCTTAAACGGGTGAATTTGGGACTGTGGAGGACCCTAATTGGCCTAAATTTGATATTTTGCATATTTGCATAATGAGGAAATTGGTAGAAAATTGTGTTCATTCATTTGTGAAAAATCCTATGAATTTTATGAATTTGAAAGCTCTGTTTGTGCAGACTGTGACTTTGCCTGCTGATCCCTGAGGAGCTGAAGCTGTACGCCTGAATGGGCAGCGCGCCAACTCCGCCGCTCCTGGAGGGGGTGGGGATGGAGACCAGGAGGAGGAGGAGGAGGAGGAGGAGGAGGAAGAGTAAGGAGAGAGTGGTGGGGGGACAAGCTGAGGTGGCTGGGGCGATGGGCGGGGGCGACCACAACGCATGCTCCGCAGCGGGCCTGACTGCGGATGGACGCCCCCAGCTCAAGCCCGGGGGTGGGGTGAGTGAGATATGGCTAGGTGGGGGAGGTTGTGTGGGGTGTTATTCACCCCGGTTACAAGAGGCTGGCCTGTAGTATAGCTGCACGCGTGTCTGCGCGCGCGCGCACACACACACATGCTCTCAATGAGAAATGTACCCAATCCGCCAGGTGGAAGGGGTAATTGTGGAGGGGTGAGGTCTTGAGATGATGGTAACTGTGCACTTGTTTAAGCTAAATTGCCAAAGCTTCTTCTCAGTAAAAATGTTTGATCTATGGCGCTGTCAATTTAAAGTGTTTAAAGAGAAGCAAAAGCATAGATTTTAAGCTGCTTTGCCCAGCACCCATTCATCATGCATCAGGGATTTTAAAGTTTCATGGTTGCTGTGGTTTAACATCTCAACTCTCTGACACAAGAATCTGGAAAGAGGAAATAGCTCTGCAGTCAGAGGCTTATGACTAAAGGAAAAAAGATCATGTCAAAAAACGCAAAAATACCCATTTCTGTTCATGCAAAGAGAAAGTGTTCTATTTTGAGGGGACAGAATATATTAGCAATTATAAGTAGAACTAAAACCCACTTTTAACCAAAAATTACTAAATGACAACAATTTTTTTTTTTTTTTGCAGGAGGGAGGTGAGAGTGTTTTAAAAGAGAAACAAAGCAAAACCCCAATACACTCCATCTCCTTTGTAATAAATAATGGTTTTCTCCAAGTGTTTTGTTGCAAATATTCTGTATTTTCATCAAAATCCCTAAATGTCATCCTCTATGTTTCCTGAATGTAACATTTTATATACTCCCTTAATTTCTATAGATTTTAGATGCATAAAAGCGACCAAAACAGACTCATAGTGAAGAACATGATATCTGGCTTTGCAGTTAAGTGCTCTGTAAAACTGTTCTACTTGCGAACATTACTTTTGCTGGGAAGGACTTTCTTATCTACATGGAAGTGGGTAATGTGAGTGTCTAACAGGCTATAAACGCTTAAGTGCTCTGTTTCACAGTGCATTTTCAGTAAAGGTCAAAATAAATTCATCTTCCTTTAATGCAGTATTTATGTTTGTGCAGGGTTTGGAATAAAATTGCCATTAAAAGTCTGTATAAAAAAAAAGAATAGGAAAATGGGAGCTGTGTCTTTGGTGTGGCTTTTCATGGATGGAAAGGTATCATTTGGGGATAGAAACAAACTGATTAGCTAAAGATGCAATTTAAACAATGCAAGGATATTATTTTACTAACACAAGATAAATTAAACAGGCATTTTCCAATTTTAATTTAAATATTCTTAGATGACCTTGGTTTCTGGTGATCAGAAAATAGGGGCAATAATATCCTTGCCGGTCTCAGAGGGTTTTGATAACAGGAATATTGGTTATTAAGTCTACCATTGCATTATTGTTGATGGCATCATCATTATCATCAGTAGCAGTACTAGTATTGCTATGTTTATTATTAAGCTAGGATAGAAAGAAGGGTCCTGGGAGCAGGACTGAAAATGAGCCCAGTGTACAGAAAAGGAGCAGGTCATTCACGTTTCCTTGTTGCTCGCAAACATGGTCAGCGTTCACCGTGAGTGGAGTCACCCTCAAATACAAAGGACAATGGTTTATTCTCTTCCTTATTTATCAACACATCATGTTAAATTTGGGGATTATTGATACTATTTATTTAACCTGTTCAAGAGGTCATGAAGCCCCACTTAGATGCTGAAATTTAGGGCCACCTCCAATCATGGAGGTGAATAAGGAATGTAAGAGAATATCAAATTGAAGATGCAGCATCTTTTTCAAGCTTGGGTCCAAGCCACAGTATTAATTTTTGCACTTTTTTTGTGGGTTCATTTTAAAAAAGAAAAATGATCAAAGATTTTTGTGGAAGTATTGAGATTTCAATGTTACACATTACTTATATCTTTTTCTTTATGGGGGAATGCCTAAAGAAGTGGTTGGTTGTGCTTATTATGAATATGATAGTATCCCCACTTCAAAATCTTCTTCAGAATGGTTATGGTATAGAATCTTAGTCATTTTGTTGTCCACATGACCTAACCCTCCGCAGTAAAATGCTTATGAAAATTGGAATTAAAAAAAAAAAAAGACTACTCAAGTTCCTTCATCTGTTCTCCTCCCTCACCCCCAGCCCCCTTACACTCCACCCAGGAAATACTTTTTGGCATCATTCTAACATTCGACATACTTCAGGACCGATTAGTAGGGTTTAGGGCTGGAAGTATAATCATTTTCCAAGTATTGTATCTGATTAAATCCATAAAGGGGATTCTGGCGGTTTATGAAACTGCAGGAAATGACTGTCCTCCCACACTCAGTCCCCACCACTTGATCAAGTGTAGCCTTTAGTTTCCTGGAGGAAGTCAAGTTCGCTGCTGTTTGTAGCTTTGCTCTCAGGCAGAGAAGAGGCTGACGGGAACCATGGGAATCTGGCTTTTGGTTTCTTACTCTGAACAAGTTGGGTCAAAGTACTCATTTACCAGCTCCCCTAAACAGCTAATTTGCAGTCAAATATCTGCTTAGAACAGGTAGTCATACCATACAAGATGCTGGGAAGTAGTGAGATAACAAAAACTCCTAATCTGCTGTGTCCATAGACTGTTATTTCAAATTTTTAATAGATTATTATTATTTTTCTTTCATTGTGTCTATTTCTTTCTCTCCTTTACTGCCACCAACCATTCTACCCAGGCCATTGGCATTTCTCACTTAGACCACTGCAGTAGCCTCCTAACTATCCTCTCTGACTCTATTCTCTTCTCCAACCATTTCATTATGCTTTGGGCTGACAAGTTAATCTTCCTAATGCCCTGCTGTCATTGAATCCCTCTCCTACACTAAATATGCCAACAGCTCACCTTTTCGTAAAGGATAAAGTTCAAGCTCTGTAAACCAGTTTGCAAGTCTTTCCACAATCTCTAGCCTCCATGTCCAAATATCTCCCCCTGCTCACCCACTGAGCCCTATCCAGTGCAATCTGTCTCAGAACACCTGCTGTATACTCCAAGCACACTTTCCTCTGCCAAGAATACTCTCCTACTTTGCTTGTTCCCTAGATCCAGCCTAATGAGCCCCGCCCCTCCAGGAATTCACTTCTTTATTCATTAAACATTTATGAAGGTGCCAGGCACTGTGCAAATTTCTGGAGAGACAAAGATGAATAGAACAAGCTCCATGCCCTAATAGAAAAGATAACTATGTAGTAGGCAAATAACTATGCCATGTAATAAAGCCTAGGATAGAGATGCAAAGAGCACAAAATGTCTTAGTGCAGTTACTGCTACCTACTCTAAATTCTCCTTCTTTTAAACTCAACATGTCCATTGGAAGCTTACCCTACACTGTTTCACACTATTGTTAAGTTCCTGGAGAATAAAGGACTGTCTTTCCTTTTGTGTCCCTTTGAACCCTCAATACCATGCCTTGGACAGTGATATCTGTTGATTGATAGGTGGACATGGTTTTAGTTTTATAATTGCCAATTTCAGTCACATGAGTCATCCTGGCCCTCCGTACAGTGAATGGACCACTATGGAAAATAGCTGTGGCCTCACTCAGTCACAGCATTGTAGATGATCTGATCTTCCTAGCCTCTGACTTAGTAAAACCTTCAGAAGGACAGATAGAGCCACAAGTGGGAACCCAGAATTGTGGATATAACTTTATTCCTGATGATCAATCCCAGATGTTTAGATTCTATAACAAGGAGCCAAAGAATAATAATAAATGGAATTTAATTAACAAAAAATTGCTATCTTAGTACTGTCATCCTGATCCCTGTCACTGCTCCCACATCTCTACCACTATGAACCATCCCACTGCCAATGCCATAATTGTCAGTAACAGAATTTTATCTTGGGCCATAAATGGTGGCATATACCATACATCTATCATTACTGACAATAATAGACAATGACTTCAGAAAGAATGTTATGGGATCCCCTTAAAATTCAGTGTAAAGTAGTATTACGCTAATGTAAATATAATTGCACAGATTAGTAAGGTGCAAGTTGGCTATGAATAGGCATAGAACTAAAAAGGTAGTAGACCAGATTTAAACTATTCAAATTGTTGACACATGAGCCTTTTCATAAAATTGGGAAATACAGTAACTGCCTGCCCAAGATAGGCCTTGGATTAATAGGCATGAAAAATCAAATCTAAAATTCCTCGGGAGACTTCCAATTACATATGGTGGATTAAATATATGCATTGGTCTCTGCTTTTCACTGAAGACCCTTTAAAGTGATGGTAAAGGAATAACGAAGGTACCGATCAAAAAAGCCAAGAGTCAGACAGGAGGTTAGAGGAGAAAAGCAAACAAAATCTTGGAAGCTAGAGCACGGAAGTACAAGCAGTAACTGACATTGCAGACTCCCAACTCTGTATCTTGAGCCTGTGGTTGGTGAAACCAACAAGGAGTTAAGGCAGCTCATGCTACAGAAGCCTGGAGCAGTGCAGGCACTTCCCCTCTAAACGTGGTAGTGTAGGGAGGGGCTATAAACAGGAGGCATGGGCAGGACTTTTAAAGATAAATAAATCTCCCCAACCCCCATCTCCCTAGAAATAGGGACTTTTCCCTTTGATGATGTTGAACTGGAAATGATTCAGAGACACCTGTTGGGGCAGGAATGAGGTAGATAGAGTATTAGAAACTACCTACTGGATGGTGAATTCTCCAAACCCTCTTTTCTTTTTCTTCTATTTGGCTCTCAGAACACCAGGAGCTAGCATTTTTACTTCCCAGGAAGGAATCTGAAGGGTTCTTCTTTCATAAAATTGTCTGCCAACACTGACCACTGGAGATCCTCTAAGAACAATAGCTGGGTCCCCATCTGATGGTTGTACAATCAAGGCCACCAGTCAAAAAGCCCCATAGCACTTATCATCAGAATTTTAGTGCTTTGCTTATTTATTTATGTATTTATTTTAGTGTCTCATTTGTAAATATGATTAGACAACCAAAGCCCATTGGACATTTGAGGAAAGCTGCTAATGGAACAAGAAGAGATTGAAATAAACACTGAATAAAAAGGAACTCAGGGAAAACAGACTAGGGCATAAGCAACTTCAATAAACTTGGGGGAGTATGAGATGATGTTGAAGCCACAAAACAAGAACAGGGGGACACTAAAGAGAGAACATTCAGAGGATGAGAAGAATGCTGGGAATTTAAAAGTATAACAGCAAAAGTAAAAGATAAAACTGAACAAGGGCTAAAAGACAGAACTGAGGAAATCTCAAAGAAACTAGATTTTAAAAAGAGATGGAAGAGTTCCCGTGGTAAACAAACCTGACTAGCATCCATGAGGATGCGGGTTCAATCCATGGCCTAAGTAGGTTAAGGATCCAGCACTGCTGTGAGCTGTGGTGTAGGTTGCAGACACGGCTTGGATCTGGTGTTGCTGTGACTGTGACTGTGGTGAAGGCCGGCAGCTGTAGCTTCATTTGGACCCCTAGACTGGGAACCTCGATAAGCCACGGGTGCAGCCCTAAAAAAAAAGAAAAGACAAAAAGAAAAAACAAAGATGGAAAACAAGAAAGAAAAGATAAATAGAATAAATAGCTAACAGGAATTTTAGACACAGACAACAGAGAAAATGAAAAGAAGAAAATAATTAAATAAATGATACAAGAAAGTTTCCTGGAGCAGAAGGGCATAGATTTCCAGATTGAAACTGGAGAACAGTGAATTTAAAAAGATTTCTCAGCAAGGCATATCATCACTTAGAAGAGTTGGAAATAGTTGCCTGTGGGGAGCAGGGCTGAGGAGGGGAAGTGTGAAGCTAGGGTTGTCATTATAAGCCTTGTACAGCAATTTGACACCTTTTTTTTTTTTTTGGTCTTTTTGCCTTTCTAGGGCTGCATTCGCGGTATATATACGGAGGTTTCCAGGCTAGGGGTCTAATTGAAGCCGCAGCCGCCGGCCTATGCCAGAGCCACAGCAATGTCAGATCCAAGCCCCATCTGCAACCTACACCACAGCTCATGGCAACGCCGGATCCTTAACCCACTGAGCAAGGCCAGGGATCGAACCCGCAACCTCATGGTTCCTAGTCGGATTCATTAACCACTGAGCCACGACAGGAACTCCCGACACTTTATATAGTTATGTGTACCATATTAATAGAAATAAAATTTATATTTAATATATATGTAATTAAGTTTGCTAGTGAGAAGGAAACATAGAGCATTGGGAAAAAGCAAATATCGAGGCTTCCTTAGAAATATTACATGGCATATGGAATGATTAGCGAAGACTAGATCCCATTTATAGATATTTGCTAATTTTTTTCTCACCCCTAACACCTGTACTTTGGCTTGAATGGGAGTGTAAGGTCTGAATGAATGTCCTACTCCTAAAACATGATCAGTAGAAACTAATTTGGATTGCGTTGGGTTTTTTTTGTTTTTGTTTTTGTTTTTTTTTTGCATTGTGATTCTTCTTAAGACCTGGGTTTGAGTTTGTTCTGTCACTGATGACTGGGTAACCTCAAATATGGCTAAGATCAGAAGTCACAAATTGGCAGCTCAGAAACTAAATCTGGTCCACAGATGTATTAGGCCCATACAGTATCTTAAAACATTTTAAAATTGAGAGGTATACCTGTTTTTTCTTTAAAAATAAGAATATCCTGACAGCAGTGAACCCATTCTCCTTCCTAGCAACAACTCACAGGGACTGATGGGGCAGGTATTGTCCAGGAAACCAGAGGTCCCTCCTTGTCCATCACCTGCTGAGCCCCTGCAGTCTGGCCCAGATTATTGTTTAGGTCACTTCCAAGTCTAACATTTCATTCATTCACTTGATCATTTTATTCAGTTAATGACCTTTCACTGAACACTTTCAATGAACACTTTCAACACTTTGCTACTACATTAGACACTGGGGACACAGAGATGAGTAAGACAGAGTCCTTGTTCTCAATGGATTCATAATCTATGGGCAGTGCTTAAAATACTTGCAATGGAAATATTTACTGAATATTTGCTAACAGAGGTTAGTCCCATGTGCAATAAGGTC
Source organism: Catagonus wagneri (assembly GCA_004024745.2). NCBI lineage: Eukaryota > Metazoa > Chordata > Mammalia > Artiodactyla > Tayassuidae > Catagonus > Catagonus wagneri. Next base: position 2,400,948 of record PVHT020004020.1, read on the forward strand.
TCAGAGATGGAATCTTTCTAGGGAAAGTTACCAGGTCTTCACCGAAGTTGCTGATATTTGAGCTGATTCTTGGAATGCATCAGGTGAACAAAGCAGAAAGCCCTGGTCTTGTGTGTGAAGCAATACACAGATTAGCCCACCATTCCTTGTGGTATATAATATTCTACCAGAAAACTTCAGAAACACTTTGAACCAAGAGAGAAAAAAAGCTAGGGATAAAATATAATGTAACATTGTATCGGTGCCCTCCAACCAAAAACAACTAGGGATAAATGGGTTTTGACATATTGCACTGAAAGAGAACACGCGTCACGAGTCATCTCAGAAGTAGGGTTAGAAACGACGAGCTATCTCAGAAGTAGGTTTAGAAAAGACTTTTGTTAAATGATTTGGGGAAGGGTTTGAGGAAATGGGGCTTGAATTTGCATTGGACGCTATCTGGAAGTGGAGTAAAGCTTTGAGTGGGTATCTTAAAACATCTCTAGAAGACGAGAAGAGGCAAAGCAGCAGCAGTCACTCCTATTAGCCAGATAGGGGAATGTCTGGTCATGTTTGTGATTTGCTCAATGTTCTTATTTTTGTCTTTGTTTGGATATGATTATGAGGAGGTCTTACTATGTCTAGATCCATCATGGTCACAGAGTGGCCTTGTCTGGTGCTGGTACTCTGTGACATTGTTTATTTTCAACAGGAGAATGCCAAGGCTGGGCTGTGAGGGTCAGGCTCTCTCCCCAGGTCGGGGCAGCTTTCCCTTAGCTCAGTAGTTAGTATCTTTGAGAGTTTCAGCGGCTGGAAAGCCTTCTCTCAATTTCTAATTCTCCATTTGAACTGACATTCAGTTCAGGCAGATTTATTGCTCCAATGCTGATGGACTGAGTTTTTAGCAGCTCTGCATTGCTCTTCTTCTTGGACAATCCCTGGTCAGTCCTGACCCTGTCCTGGGTCAGGTCTCCAGGACCCGGCATCATACAGCCAGATCTACCCAGACCTCTTCTGCTCATCTTCATGCATGGAGACCAACAACTTCCTTTTGCATAAACAAAGAGCTGCCTTCTTATTATGGGCATTTTTCATCCAAAAAAAAGGTTCACATTTAATCTCAAACAGTGAACTCAAGGCTCTCAGAGATGGAAATGATTAACCAGTCTCCTGTCACCAGTTTCCCCTGAGTCCAGTCCATCTTCTCTCAACAGAATCATTGTCTGAAATGTCTATTTTAAGTAGTCTCTGCCAGTTCCCTCCCTTCCTCCTCCTGGAGAGAGAAAGAGCCATCTCAGCACCCAAGGGCCAGCCTACCTCTGCCTGTTCCCTACTCCCATGCACCCAGCAACCTCCCCAGCTGGACGGCCTGGTACCACTCTCCCCTCTGCTTTGCCTGGCTTGGAATTCATTTTCACTGAGCAGCAGCTAGTAATTCTCCGTCTCTTTTGTTGCACTTATTTTTCATATGTCTAGGACTGCACATGTCTTGTTGGGCTGTGATTCTGATCCATTTAGGGGAGTGTACTATGTCTTGTTACCTTCAGTGCCTGGCACATAGTACTTGTTCTAATAATGTATAAAAGAAAGGTTGTGTACGGCACACACACACACACACACACACACACGATCCCTTTTACCTCATCCAGTCCATGTTAAAACACTTCCCAGTGGATGGAACATCACTTACTCCCAAGGTGGCCTATTTTAGCTTTCAATAGTTATGTTAGATCTTTCTTATATCAGTCATAGATGTGTCTCTCTCTTAGATCTAATTTCCTTTCAAGCCTATGAAGTTAGCACCATGGCCTCCTTGTCTTCTCTCTTCCAGAAGACACTAGGTTTTCACTATCTTAATGAATACATTCCTGGACACTTTCCAGGTAATCTGCACTCTTCTTAAAACATGAAGCCTAGAACCAGGCTGAATTTTCCAGATGTGGTCTGAAATAGTTCAGAGTAAGGGAGAACCATAAACTCCCTCTTTCTAGCCTAAGATACCATTCAATTATTTGGTCCCATTGCCAATGAGTTTACAGTCAATTCAAACCCTTCGTCTTTTGGGATTTTTATCTGTTTTGTAAGTGCTGTGGCTAATTCCTGCCTCTCTCAATTGATTTTTTTGGACCCACGGGTAGAAACTTGCATTCATCCCAGTTAAAATTCATCTTGTTATATTTAGCTCATTATCTTATTCTTGTCAAGGACTTGTTGCATCTCAGTTCTCATTCTGATTGGCATCGCCTGCAATTTTGTTGCTCACACTCTCTACACTGTCTTCCAAGTTGATATAAATGCTAAACAGGATTTACGGTCAGAGAGAGCCCTGCGGCGAACCAGCCCTCACTCCCTTTCCTCCTTCCTTATTTTCTTTCTCTTTCTCTCTTACATTTTTTCCTCCCTGTCTTATTCCAAAACGATGCAAAGCAGCTCCCCGGGTCTTAACATTACAAATTCCTTCCAAGATAACATGAATCTAAATGCGGGCTCTTTTAGGGTAATCATTTAACTGGTTTTGAATCCGCCTAATAGTCCTGCCATCACACCCAGTGCTTTCTCTCATGTCCACAGGATACAATAAGAGGCGATCCTTCCCTAATTTTGGACTTATTAGGCCTATCATGGTTCTATTCAGAGAGAAAAGTCTTTTATTTGTTGTGGTTTGTCCTGAAGACGTAGAGGCCAGTCTCTTCTTCTAGAGGCTCACAGTCCATGCCTTCAGTGTTGTCACAGATTTTCCTGTGGGACAGACAAGGTGTCCTCTCTTTTGACAACCCCAGTGACACTGACACATTTTCTGTCTCCCGACACAGGGAAAAGAAAATATTGGCATCTGTTGGATAACAATATATAGTAGCTCTATAGTGGCGTTTTCTTTTTATTTTGTTTAATTAATTAATTTATTTTTTATGGCTGTACCCATGGCATATGGAAGTTCCCAGGCCAGGGACTGAATCCCAGCCTGGAGGAAACACTGGATCTTTTAACCCACTGTACTGGGCCAGTGACTGAACCTGCGCCTCCACAGCAACCCAAGCTGCTGCAGTTGGATTCCTTTTTTATTTTTTGTCTTTTTAGGGCCGCACCCACGCATATGGATGTTCCCCAGGCTAGGGGTCTAATCGGAGCTGTTGCTGCCAGCCTATGCCACAGCCACAGCAACGCCAGATCCAAACCCTGTCTGCAGCCTACACCACAGCTCACTGCAATGCCGGACTGTTAACCCACTGAGCAATGCCAGGGATCGAACCCCCAACCTCATGTTCCTAGTCAGATCGGTTTCCGCTGCACCACTATGGGAACTCCCTGCAGTCGGATTCTTAAACCACTGCACTGCAGCAGGAACTCTGGCATTTTCTTAAAGTTTTTGTTTGTTTGCTTGTTTTGTTTCTAAAAAGGAAGCTGAACTTCAGCTGGAAACTGCACCTCGTGGGGAGCACACCCAGTGCAGACTTAAGGCATTGAATACAGCTCAGGCTCTCTGAAGCCTGTCCTGAGTGGCGTAGAGCTTCTCTACTTCCCTTCATTCTTACCTGATACAACTAAGCTTTGAGGAGATTATTGAACACCTTGGGGATGGGGACAGACCAGTTCAAGGAGTGGAGCACAGTCCTGAGAACTATAAATGATCCTAATCACTGATCCCAAGTCAACCTGTCAGTGGAATTCATTTCAGGACACTGAAAATAAGAGCTCGAAGATCCCAATCTAACCAAAAACTATCCCAATATCTAGAATAAATGGAAAGGAATTAGCAAAGAGAGTCTGACCTTCCTCTCCTGCTATCAAAGGCCCTCCTACGTTGCTGGTCAACATAATTCTCTCTTCTGTAAAAAAAGGAAGCCCATAAATTCCAAGCCTAACCGTAGAGGTAATGGCTATGCTGAAACTGGGTTCAGCAAAAATTCTTTCAAAGTCAGTTCAATTACTACTTCCCATAAGAGACCTTTCCAGGATGCTCCCCCAGGCCCCATGGCATCCCAGGCACACTTTGGTCACTGTCCTTATTACAGCATTTTTGAGATGACCTTTTATATGTTGGTCTGGCCCTATACCTTGCTATCTTCAAAGTGCAGGGACTGTCTTATTCATCCTGGTGTCCCTTGTGCCTAGCACTGTGCCTGGTATGGGGTAGGGCTTTGGCAAGTATTTACTAAACTTAATGGAGTAATTTCTCAAGCCTTTTAAGTTCATAATGTCCACGGTACATTTTATTCAACATCCCCTCTCCCTTAATTTTAAAAGGCCATATGAAATTTTTAATACATTATTTCAGATTCATGAACACTTTGCTCATTACATTAGTCTTGTTAAAGGAGTCTATTATTTTAGAAATCTTGTTACCAAAGAGCTCTTCGTCACTGTAGCAAGTTTTCCATGGACTGTTGGAGCTTGAGAGGACAGGGGATACTCCATACCTTTTGCTTTCTTAGGATTCTAGAATGTTAATGAGGAACAAAAACTTTAGGCATCATCTCATCAAACCCCTCAGCTTGAGGACAAGAAACTCAAGCTCTGAGAAGCAGAAGCGATTTTCCAAAGACACATAATGAGACACATAATGAGAGCCAAGACTAGAACCCCAGTCCCAGGAGACCAATGCTCTGCCCATGATCATCTCCACCCATGAGATCTGCTCACTGGACCTTTGGCCTCTCCCCCTTCAGGTTGCAAACTGTGTTCCCCAGAGGTGGGGTGAGGCTCGGGAAGGCCTCCTGCTGAGGAATAGCCGACAATGGTCAGGCAAGGGTGTAGGGCCTAAAAGGCATAGAAAGTGGAACCTCCTGTTTGGCACCAGCTACTCTCGCAGCCACTAGTTCACTCCATGTGGTGGCTGTGGCACCTAAGAGGTGCTGGCATCAACCTTATGAAGGACGACTTTCTATATTCCTCTCCAGGGATGAGGACACAGAGGCTCACACAGGGTGTCTGCAGCGGCCCTTTGTCAAAGGCAGAAGGGCACCTTTGCAGCTGGTGGCCTGGGGCTCCAATGGGCTAGAGGAGGTGGTGGCAGATGCTGCTCCAGGAAGCCCTCTTTAGGGCAGGCAGCCACAGCCACGTGGGCCCCTGACGGGGCTCTCCTGGGCCTTTGGGACACTTGAACGGCAAGTGCCGCAGGCAGGGGTCTTTCCCCCAAAGAGCTGGTCAGGCATGTGTCAGTCTTAGGAGCTAGTCCTGGTGAAACAGCCTCTATCTCAGGAACGGCGCACACTCCAGCACTCTTGTTCCCTGAGGAGCATTCTTAAGGACAGTCCCCCTCTTCCTTTCAGGCATAAATGAACCTTTCGAGAGATTTTCCTTGCCTTTCTCTCTGCTCTCTGCCACTTACTAGCTGCTCTTTCTCTACAGCCTGGAGAATTCCCCATGAGGGCAGGCAGCAGCCACGGAAACGGGACCCTGGCTTCTCCTATTACCTTTCCAGTCTCTCTCCTCATCCGTTCCACTCCCTTCCTTTCTTCCCTGGTGATGGCGGCAGTGGAGGTGTGTGGGGCATGGGGCACTGCAAGAACAGGTAGGAGGAGGGTCCGGCTAGGTTTCCCCCTCCCACAACAAGCTCAAGTGCAGATGACAGGTTAGTTGGATTTTAAAAGTAATAATGAAATTACTTGACTTGAATTGTATACAGAATTCTCAATATTCCTTAGGGCTTGGGAATAGTGAGAGGGTTGGTGAGGTGGTCTGGGTGTTCTAGGGAAGGCAAGTGACACTGTTGACAGACCCAGCTCTGTCCTCACTCACCTGGGCCTCAGACTGCTTAGAGGTGTCTTCCCTTCTCACCGCCCTCAGCTCCCACAGCAGAGGACAGGGTGGGGGAGGGAGGCTGGGCTGAACTCAGCCTTGAGGAGCTAGGTGCTCACCCAAGGTCGCTATGTATGGCCATGCAGGCTGTGAATCATGCCCTTTGGGGCATGGTTCATGGGGACAGCACTGGAATCCCTGGTCTCCCACTGGAAACGAGGTGGCCCGGCCCTCCACCCACTTGCCCTCTAGAACTTCTGGATACCAAACATCTGACAGCTGCTCGGAAGGGAAGGCAAAAGCATCCTGGGGGTGGCTGTGTGGATCACCCGTGTGAGCCAGGCCAGTGCAGCTCTATCTTCATGAAGGGTAAGGTGTGCTGGGAAGATGGCCAAGGAGTCAGGCCAGTACAGTGCAACGTGTGCTGCAGGAGGGCAGGGCCACGGGTGGACACACGAGGGGCAAAGGCCAGGTCGCGGTGGGGAGGGTGCTAGGATGTCCCCTAGGTGCAAGGGATGTTTACGTAGAGAGTGAAGGCAGACATCATATAAAAACACCTTACAACAGGTCCTTTACGATAAACTGTCTCCCTACCTGGGTTCCTAGTGAGAAGGTCATATCAGGACAGGTAGGTTTTTTTCGTTTTTGTTTTTGTCTTTTTAGGGCCGTACCTGCGGCATATGGAGGTTCCCAGGCTAGGGGTCGAATCAGAGCTACAGCCGCTCGCCTACACCACAGTCACAGCAATGCCAGATCCGAGCCACGTCTGCAACTTACACCACAGCTCACCGCAATGCCGGATCCTTAACCCACTGAGAGAGGCCAGGGATCGAACCCCGTGTCCTCATGGATGCTAGTCGGGTTCATCAATAGCTGAGCCACGATGGGAACTCCCGAACAGGTAGTTTCTTTT